>CM074688.1:10364163-10588376 GCA_037355405.1 Vitis amurensis
TGATTCGTCCCTAGCAGCGGAAGTGGCAATGGCACCATCTGATTCGGGGTTTGGTCCCCGGCAACGGCGCCATTTGATTCGTGCCCAATTGGTGTCTCAGCTGATTCGTGTCCAGCTGGTGCTCCTTGATTGAGGGAGAATCAACAAAATTTATAACCTATTACACCATATACTAGGGTAGCAAAGACAAAGCTACTATAGCATAGTGGCTCTAGGATCGTCCACTGGGATGGGTTTTCACTTTGCAAATGATATTAATTCAAAGCTGAATTGGTGCCTTTTCATTTCAAGGTTAGCTTTAAAAGAAAACATAAAGATGTTTGAAAGAAAAAGGTTTGGTTTTAAACTAACCAAATATAGTAACTGATTTTACTTACTAAGAAAAGATGTTTCTTGGAGTTTCAGATCACTAGGCTCAGATTCCTCATACAAAAAGGAGTTCCGGTCACTTGTTTCTTTTCCTCGCATTAGAGAATTAACCTATAGTTCCTTCTCCAACCGGTGTTGTACAGATGCTTCCCATTAATGGGTTCAAACACTAAATCCCTCTCACTGATGCATCTTGCAATGGCTCATACCTCTCACCTAGCACTTGCCATTCAAGGTGATCTTTAACCTTGGATTACCCGTCAAAAGCTCGCAAGAGATAACTAATGGATGTCTCCTTGGAGTCCAAAAGCTTACCAAGTGTTGGCTATTCTAGAAAATCCTACCTTCAAACCACCTCCCAAAGGCTCGCAAGGGGTAAACTAGTGCATTTCCATGAACGGAAATCACTTGCCTTACCAAGTGTTGGCCCAGGTGATTTAAAGGCGTTTTAAGTTAACTAAAAAGATAAAAACCATTAACGGGTCACACTTTCTCTTCATTAAAAACTAAAACAACAAAACTTCCAAATTATGCATGTGGAAACTTACCCGGCTTTCCTCACTCCAAGAGACAAAGAGCCTAGCCTCTCATCCTCTGAGGAAAAATCCTCAAAGTTTGGTTGGCTAGAAGTAAAAAAGAAATGAAAAATGAAAGAGAAGAATATATATGAAAAACAGAGCAAGTGCTCTGTTCTTTGATTCTATGATATATATTTGAGTCTCCGAGCCTCTAACGTCCCTCTTTTAGTGTTTACAAGAGAGTTTATATAGGAAGGCAATTTACCCTTCCTTGGATACTTCCTAGCTAAGGAATTACATGAGTGGCTGAATACAAGGAGAAAATGGAAATTTATACAAAAATATCTGAAGAAAAATATCCAAAAGAGTCGGTGCACAAATATCATGAAGCTTCAGGAACCATTTCGCAGAGAAAATGGTGTCTCGCGAGATTTCATGAGACACTCAAGAGGGTCACGAAATAATTTCGCAACACCAAGCTATCTTCGCAGGGCTGCGAAATTGGCTTCCACCTTGAGGTTCTCAGCGTTCCAGCTTGCGGCATGTATCGGGTAGCTTCAGGAGGAATTCCATAGCACTCAGACAAAAAAGGTCATGAAATTCTCGCAACAAAAGGCTGATTTCGCAACACTTTGGAGTGATCTGCTTGCAATGGCTGTAACTCCTTCGTTTCAACTCCGAATCGCGCACCATTTGAAGCATTGGATTTTTGACTTCCTGAGCTTTGAAATGGTATATAGAATGTAGAAAATGGACTTCGGGAAGTGCTCCAAAAGTAGGAAAGAAGTCTGCAGCTGCTATCCCCTGTTTTCTTCACTCTGTTTTCCTCTTCTCCTTGCTTCTCTCATTGCATACTTTGAACGACTTTGGCAAAGGGCTATGGAGCTCCAAATCTTGGTTCTTCATGAATTTGAGCTTCCAAAAGCTTTGCCATGAACTATATAACTCTCCTCAATCTTGGATTGTTTTGGTGATCAAATTACTAACAAAAACACCAAAACTTACACAATTTGATTATAACCAATTACTAAGGCCCTTAATGAATTAATTGGGTTAAATGAATATGATTACTACTCAAAGGTGCTTAAAACCATTATAATTAGGTCTACAAAATAGCACTTTTTGGTAGTAATCACACCCCCCAACCGACTCATTGCTAGTCCCTTAGCAATGGAGGAGATAAAAACTAAGTAACTATAATAATATACATAAAAGGGATCATGCAAATCACTCCAAAAAATGATATGAGTGGCATGATGGACATCCATGGATCAATAAAGATGTGAAACTCAACCTATAATAAGAGTTGTCAAAGCATTCACTTGATCATAGAGTACAAAGAATGGATATTATGCAAGTTTAAGCATCAAAAGAATTTCCACTCTCAAAAGATCCAAATCAAATTCTTCCACTAAAAGCTAAGTGTTAATGTGATTAGCTTCCGAGTATAGTATGGATAACTATCATCTCCCCCCAACCTAAGTCTTTCTTTAATCTTAGCAAAATTAACCATCTCTTGATAGGCTAGGAACGCACCTCTTATTCACAATTCTTTTCACTTACTAAACTTAACCAATTCACCCATGTAACAAGCAGAGGATCGGTGACTCCCAACCAATAAAGGCTTAGGGCACCAGGCTTTAAAGGCTTTCGCCACCCCTTCGGACCATGCTCAGGTTTCAAGGTAAGCAAAGAAGTTTATTCTATATATATATATATATATATATATATTTTTCAAAGACTCATTGGTCTTTATGAGGTGTCCCAACACTATTAAAGAGAGGTTAAAGGTGTCAAATTATGATTTCTCAAGCTTAGAGGGTGAGATAGTTTCACATCTTATAACCGAAATCTAATGTATGTGTGTGCGAATAGCTTAAGGTAGAAGAGATAAGTTTGCATGCAATGGGAGTTTCAACAATTCATCAACTTTTAGAAGAGCATAATACAAACTCTAAGACTCATGTAATCAAGTTGAAACTCGACTTCTCTCATTTAATTTTGAGAGTTAATCCTTAATATCCATGGAGTTTAAAGCAAAATTTTTAAAAATTAAGCAAAAAGCAACTAAATTACCAAAATAACTTAGCATTATTAACAATACTTACTTCCTCAACTCTCCCCCCAACCAAGCTGAACATTGTCCTCAATGTGACAAAAGCGATTAAAAAATAGGGAGGAAGTGGTACCTCCTTAGTGACATGGAGTTTGAGTCGTATAGGAGAAACCACATGTTTCAAAGAAAACATAAGAGTTAGTGAGTATAGGAAATAGAAAAATGCTAAGTTTAAACAAAAATGATGTCTATGTATGATGTATCATCAGTAATACATCCAATCCTAGAATGTAAGACATCAAAACATGGAATTATCTATACTAATATGATATGTAAAGACAAAAATTAAAAAGATGATCAAGTAGTGGTATGATCCTGTGGAGCTGATGCAACTATGGTGGCCTCTTGAGTGGGTTGGATCAGGACTTTGACCTCTGTTTTGGTAGTCTCCTTAGGTGGCATAGTATCCTCAGCTGGAGCTCTCAGTTGGAAGCTATGGGATTTGATGGTTTAAGGAGGTTAGAAATGAAGTGAGAGGCTTGGTGTGTGTGATCCCAGGGTATGCAGGGGGCTCTCTTCTTCAGATGCATGATTGTGAGGCTCTGTTGGCATTTTAGCAACTTCCCTTGGCTTTGCAAAGTGTTTTTGCAAACCTTCCTCCATCTCGCAGGTCAATTTCTGCAATTTGAAGGCCATTTCGATGCTTAGAGGTGATTTCATAGCCATTTCAAAGCTCAAAAGTGATTTCGCAGCCCAAAATTGATTTCGCAGCTCATTTCGTAGCTCAATAGCTTTGCGTGCTTGTCTTCAAATGACCATAACTTCTTCATTTCACCTCCAAATCGCATACCGTTTGAAGCGCTGGATTCCTGACTTCCCAAGCTTTGAAACGAGATATCGTATGTATAATTTGAGCTCCAGGAAGTGCTTCAAAAACGTGTCCAATAGTAGCAAAATGGAGGTGCGACATTTCCGCTCATGGTCTGCATAGTCATCTTCAAACGGCCATAACTTTTCCGTTTCAAATCCAAATCGAGCACCGTTTGAAGATATGGACTCGTGACTTCCCAAGATTTCCAACGAGATATCATATGTATAATTTGGACTTTGGGAAGTGATCGAAATTTGTCCAAAAATTGCCGAAATGGGGGTGCGGCTGTGAAATTGGGATTTTTCACATTTTGGGACTTCGCAGCCATTTCGCAGCTGCGAAATGGAAGTCACTGTGCTGCGAAATGGCACTCGTGTGCCAAAGGTTGGTTTCGCAGCTGCCAAATCCTCTGCGGAATGGAGCTTTGGCTCAATTTTTTTTTTTTTTTTTTTTTTTTCAAATAAATTTTTTTTTTTTTTCGCAATGCGCGAAATGAGGGTCATGTGTCTTGCGAAGTGGCACTCGTGTGCCAAAGGTTGGTTTCGTAGCTGCCAAATCCTCTGCCAAATGGAGCTTTCCCTGCGAAATGGGATCTTTCATGCTTTGAAGCTTCGCAGCCATTTCTTAGCTGCGAAATGGGGGCTCCTGCGCTGCGAAGTGGCACTCGTGTGCCAGAGAAGTGGGTTTCGCAGCTGCGAAAATTTTCGCAGAGAGGGTCCTGAGGCTGCGAACTGGTTTCGCAGCAAATTTCCGATTTCGCAGAGGCTGCGAAATTTCGCAGACCCCTGTTTTTCCCTTGTTTTTCCCTTGTTTTCGCTCCGTTTGACTCCGATTTTGCTCCGATTTTTTTTCGTCAATTTCTTTGCAATTCCTCTTGATTTTGATCATCCAAAAACCTATATTACATCAAAACAAATTAGAATTAAAGCATTGAAATCAAAATTAAAGCATTGAAATCAAAATTAAAACAAGAAATTAACAAAACAAAAAGGTATGGACTAGCTAGTCTTTAAAAAGACTAAGTCCATCAAAAAATTTGATCCTGATTTAGCTTGCCAGGATCCCATATGAAGTTAGCATCCTTCATTAGAGATTTGCTTTGTATGATTTTGCCATACAAAGCTTTGAGAAAATGTGGAAGCATGCGTTTCTTCATCAATTCTTTCTTGATGACTATCCTCTGTGGTTCTTCATCTATACTAAGATCATAGCCATCTTTTTCTATGCTTTTCCCCTTTTTCTTTCCTTTGATTTCCTCCCTCTTTTCTTTCTCTGTTTCACTCTCTACCTTATGCTCTAGCTTGCATGTGGTCAGATCAACCTCTTTACCACTCCTCAGAGTCATAACCGTTTCAACTTCCTTCACCATTAAAGATTCTTCCTCTTGAGCCTCCACTTCATGGATACTCATGGAATTTTGATAAAGTTGAGAATGAGAGTTTTCTTTCTCTTGCACTGTGTTCAAATTTGTGAGCCTTGAAATTGAATATTGGATGTTATCAAACTTTTGGTTCATTTCATTTTGCATTTCATCCATCATTTGATCAAGTCGAGCATTGGTGGCTTCTTGCTTTCCAATAAAATCTCCCACGAATTTGCTAAGATTCACCATAGCTTGTTCAAGGATTGAGGCTTGCTGTGGTGCTTGAGCAGGTTGCTGATACTGAGGTGGCTATGGTTTCCAAGAGAAATTTGGATGGTCCCTCCAATTGGAATTGTAGGTGTTGCAATCACCAAACATTTCCCTCTCGGCTGGAATGGTAGGATACTCATCCCCCAAGTGCTCATAAGATAGACAAATGGCACAAGGCATAGCTTGCAATGGTGTCTGAGAGATGGCTTGCACTTCTTGCATATTCGTCATTTCTAGCTTTTCCAATCTCCTTTCCATAGCTGCAATCTTTGCCTTCATGTCTATGCCATTATTTAAAATATACATCTCACCCTTAGCATTAGGTTGAGACGTCATTCTTCCCATATTTCTAGCATTTGGTTCATCCCATCCTCTTGAGACTTCAGCCATATAACTCATGAAGTTCATGGCTTTCTCTGCTATCTCGTATTCAATATGGCATGCACAACTAGCAATTTGTGAATTAAAAACAGAGAACACAAAAGAAAACAAAAGAAAAACAATTCAAAGAAAAAAAATTAAGGTAAACTAAAAACTAAATAAAAGGTATACTAAAACATGAACAAAGGAAAATAAACAAATAAAAAGAGTTAGTAAAAGGAAAAGAAAAGTCACCAAACTTGTGATGAAGATCACAAGTACTCTGGTAAGGTGATATCACTGTAAAGTGGCACCATCCCCGGCAACGACGCCATTTGATTCATGCCCAATTGGTGTCTCAGCTGATTCGTGTCCAGCTGGTGCTCCTTGATTGAGGGAGTAATCAACAAAATTTATAACCTATTACACCATATACTAGGGTAGCAAATACAAAGCTACTATAGCATAGTGGCTCTAGGATCGTCCACTGGGATGGGTTTTCACTTTACAATTGATATTAATTCAAAGATGAATTGGTGCCTTTTCATTTCAAGGTTAGCTTTAAAAGAAAACATAAAGATGTTTAAATGAAAAAGGTTCGGTTTTAAACTAACCAAAAATAGTAACTGATTTTACTTATAAAGAAAAGTGTTTCTTGGAGTTTAGATCACTAGGCTCAGGTTCCTCATACAAAAAGGAGAGTTCCGGTCACTTGTTTCTTTTCCTCGCATTAGAGAATTAACATATAGTTCCTTCTCCAATCGGTGTTGTACAAATGCTTCCTTTTAATGGGTTCAAACACTAAATCCCTCTCACTGATGCATCTTGCAATGGCTCGTACCTCTCACCTAGCACTTGCCATTCAAGGTGATCTTTAACCTTGGATTACCCGTCAAAAGCTCGCAAGAGATAACTAATGGATGTCTCCTTGGAGTCCAAAAGCTTACCAAGTGTTGGCTATTCTAGAAAATCCTACCTTCAAGTCACCTCCCAAAGGCTTGCAAGGGGTAAACTAGTGAATCTCCATGGACGAAGATCACTTGCCTTACCAAGTGTTGGCCCAGGTGATTTAAAGGCGTTTTAAGTTAACTAAAAAGATAAAAACCATTAACGGGTCACACTTTCTCTTCATTAAAAACTAAAACAACAAAACTTCCAATTTATGCATGTGGAAACTTACCCGGCTTTCCTCACTCCAAGAGACAAAAAGCTTAGCCTCTCATCCTCTGTGGAAAAATCCTCAGAGTTTGGTTGGCTAGAAATAAAAAGAAATGAAAAATGAAAGAGAAGGAAAAACAGAGCAAGGCTCTGTATATTCTATATATGATATATATTTGAGTCTCCCCTTTTTAGTGTTTACAAGAGAGTTTATATAGGAAGGTAATTTACCCTTCCTTGGATACTTCCTAGCTAAGGAATTACATGAGTGGCTGAATACAAGGAGAAAATGGAAATTTATACAAAAATATCTGAAGAAAAATATCCAAAAGAGTCGGTGCACAAATATCAGGAAGCACTAAGGACATTTCGCAGGTGAAAACGAGGTCAGCGAGATTTCGCAGATGCACAAAAAGGGCTGCGAAATCACTTCGCAGCAACCGGCTCTTCTCGCAGGGCTGCGAAGTGGTCTTTCATCTTGAGGTGCTCAGCTTCCAGCGTGGCGCATATATCGGGTAGCTTCAGGAGGAATTCCATAGCACTGTACAAAAAGGCTGCGAAATTCTCGCAACAAAAGGCTGATTTCACAGCAGTTTGGAGTGATCTGCTTGCAATGGCTGTAACTCCTTCGTTTCAACTCCGAATCGTGCACCGTTTGAAGAATTGGATTCTTGACTTCCTGAGCTTTGAAATGGTATATAGAATGTAGAAAATGGACTTCTGGAAGTACTCCAAAAGTGCAAAATAAGACTGAAGCTGCTGTCCTCTATTTTCTTCACTCTCTGTTTTCCTCTTCTCCATTGCTTGTGCTCGTGTTTCCACTTGAAATTCAAGCCTATAAACTTCCAAAATCCTTGCTTTAACTTGTCCAAGTAGCTCCTCCATCATATGGCATGCTTGAATCGATTCATAAGCTGATAAAAACATGTAAACTTGCCACAAAATGGTTAAAACCAATTACTAAGGACCTTAATGAATTAATTGGGTTAAATGAATATGATTACTACTCAAAGGTGCTTAAAACCATTATAATTAGGTCTACAAAATAGCACTTTTTGGTAGTAATCACTCCCCACGTAACCACCTTCCCTTTCTTCATCAATAATTATGTTTCTTATAGTAAAATGCAGACAGCTGGCCAGCAATATTGTCCACATGTGCTCCATGTTTCGTCCATTCACAACACCGGGGGCGGGATGATTGATAGAAAAATATATATATACTAGCCATGGAAAGTGAGATATATGGGAAGGATAAGGTTGATGAGTCAGCTCATGATCTTAAGCTTTTTAACTTATATAAGGACATGTCCTTCAAGTATGGAATTGCTTATCCCTGAATCTTCCAATTAACTATTCCTTTTATGATATTTTTCCCCTGTCTCATTATTTTTTAATCATTTTTTATCGTTTATCTTTTTCTTAATCACTGCCCTTTTCTCGTTTTGAAAGAGAAAATAAGAACATTTAAAAGGCTATTATATTCCAAGTTTATCGATATACAAATAAATTTTTTTCTCGCAATAGATCATCCTTCACACATAAATATAGGAAAAAATTATGATCTTTCCAAAAAACTCATACTAAGTTCACCTTATGCCTTAAACAAAAATGATTATTTTCAGTGTGTAACACTTCAAAGATCGAATGATAGTAAAAGTGTAAAAAGATGTGATTATTTGATTGGTTTTCAGAGGAAAAATGAACGAAAACTATAAACTTGTTTAGCAACTGTTTTCGAGAACAATTTTATCAAGAATAAAAAAACACATTTGATAATTAAAAACTATTTTTTGTTTTCTATTTTGAAGAGTAGAAAATATAGTTGTGGACCCCGTATTTCGCACGATGCGTTCCCACTCGATGGCGAAACTCGCTTTTTATTTGAAAATGATTTATTTCTTTAGAAAATGACTTGGAGTCGCCACTTATTTTTGTTTTATTTTTAAAGGGAAAACAAAATAAGAAAGAAAAACCCTAAGTGTGACTCCTGAAGGAAAAATAGGTCTGTGAAAAACCAAGTCTGAGTCCAGTGGTCAGATTACTCATTGGGAAGGTATGGTAATGACCGTAGCACCCCTCTAAGCCCCTAAAACGGGCCTCTACTAAATAAAATGAAGCAAGTATGACAATTGATTGATCAAACATGGATACCAAAAGAATATCAATTTAAAAATAATCAAATGAACAAGAAAGGTAGAGCCTGTACCTGAGTGATGAGCTGATTATTTCCTAGAAAATGAAGATTAGTGAACGAACACAAAATAATCGCATACATGTCATAAAGTGAGGCAAGTCAATGCAGCATATCAATCAATCAATCAATTAATGGAAAATTACACATGTTGGGTCCCACCAAAACCCGATTTGTCTTGCATGAATTGGTATCACAAATTTTATTATTTCGGAATTATGAAAAATTCATTCTTGCTTATGTAAAATCAAGAGAAATAGAAAATTATTCAAAAACCGAAGTGGAATTAAAACTGTTCAAGAGAAAGCTGGATTTTTGAAATGTGGAAATTGGAATTTTGGAAATTGAGAATTAAATTTGGAAATCAGAATATTAAAGAATTATTTAATGATGGAATTTTTAAAAATAAACAAATAAAATAATAATAACGAAAATAATAATGATTAAATAAATAAATTTGAAAATTGGAATTTTGGAAATTGGAAATTGGAAATTAAATTCAGAAATCGGAATTTTGAAGAATTATTTAAAGATGGAAATTTTAAAAATAAATAAACAAATAAAATAATAATAATAATAATAAATAAATAAATGTGAAAATTAGAATTTTGGAAATTGGAAATTAAATTCGGAAATCGGAATTTTGAAGAATTATTTAAAAATTCAATTTTAAAAAAATAAACAAATAAAATAATAATAATAAATCAATTTTGAAGAATTATTTAAAGATGGAGTTTTAAAAATAAATAAATAAATAAAATAATAATAAAAAATAATAATTATTAAATAAATAAACGTGAAAATGAGAACTTTGGAAATTGGAAATTAAATTTGGGAATCAGAATTTTGAAAAATTGTTTAAGGATGAAATTTCTTTAATAAATAAATAAATAGAATAATAATAAAAACGAAAATAATAATTAAATAAATGAATGTAAATATTGGGATTTTTGAAATTGGAAATTTAAACTCACAAGTCGGAATTTTGGAAAATTATTTAAAGATGGAATTTAAAAAAAAAAATCAAATTTGAGGATCGGAATTTCGAAAAATTATTTGAAAATAGAAATTCGAAAATTAAATTTAAGAAAAGGGAATTTTGAAGAATTATTTAGGAATTGAATTTTTTGAAAATTTGATTTGAAAGGAATTAGAGTTTCGAAAGTTTATTTGAAGGTGACAATTTAAAACTTAAATTCGGAATTATGGAATTTTTGGAAAATTAAATTTTAAATTTTGAATCATGGGAAATTAAATTTTAAATTAGAATTTTAGAAAATTGTTTCGAGAATTGAATTTTGAAGAATTGA
Organism: Vitis amurensis; assembly: GCA_037355405.1. Taxonomy (NCBI): domain Eukaryota; kingdom Viridiplantae; phylum Streptophyta; class Magnoliopsida; order Vitales; family Vitaceae; genus Vitis; species Vitis amurensis. Next base: position 10,374,632 of record CM074688.1, read on the forward strand.
ATTTAAAAAAATGGATTTTTGGAAAATTGAATTTAAGAATTGGAGTTTCGTATACTAACTTTAAAATTAGATTTTACAAGATTATTTCGAAAATTTTAGAATAATAATAATATAAAAAGAATAAACAAAATGAATAAAGAAATAAAACTTTTAGCATTAAAAATTTTTTTAAAAAAATGAATAAAAAGATGGCATGACTACTGCATGTGCATTGTTTTTCAATCACATTTGACTGTCATGGTTGCCAATAGTAAAGTTTGAACAAGAATTCCACTTAGCATTCGAGTTTAAAATCCTTTGATGCCTGAAATGAAACAACCATCGCAAGAGAAACCAAAAGTAATTGCAATCCCAATAAAAGCAACCTTGAGCTTATGAACCAAGAGCCAAGTAATAAACAAGTGGACCAAAAGAGCTAACCCAGAAACCCAAGCAATCACCGCAGCCCAACAGCATGGAATCCAAATCAATTCCACAAATAAGCCAAGCCCAAAAAAACCAACCCAAACTGATATCTACACTTAACATCTCAAAATAACCCATTCAAGTCAACAATCCAGCCAAAAGGAGGCCCAAAACACATATTCAAAGCCCAAAATCCAAACCCAATATTGAAAATAATTATTGTAGAAATCAAAGAGGGAATAAATAAATAAATAAAACCTCACATTTGAAACCCTATGATTGGAGACGGAATGCAACAATACATGATAGAAGGGGTGGCGGTGATGATCAAAGCATCGGGAGGTGGAGGTCGACAGTGCTTGCATCTCCGACAGCAAAATCTAACGGGTGGAGGCCGTAATGACCAAATGAATGAAGAAAGGGAAAATGAGAGAGAGAAAGAAAGGGAATGATGTCGGGGGTGGAATGTGGTCAGATTAGTGGCCGACGATGAGAGAGATGATGATGGTGATGGATGACGATGATGGAAAGAATGGGAGTCATGGGTATGGTGTCCGTGAGGGAAGAGAAGGGGAAGAAGAATATCAGCCTCCAAAAGAAAATGGGTCGGCCACCCGGAAAAAAAGAAAATAGGGGGGGAAGGGGGGGTTCCTAAAAAATATCAAATGCCATGGAAAAAAAAAAGCAAGAAGAAGAGTGGGGGAGTGTGGTGACGTGAGGGGTATGGGGGGTGGGTGAGGGTAGGTCAAGGGTAGATGGAAGAAGAGAAGAGGTGAAATAATATATATATATATATAATATGACATAATAATAATAATAATAACAAAAAAATAAAAATAAAAATAAAACAATTTACAAAGTAATAAAAACTAAAAATTAAAGGGTGAGTGAGCCAAAAAAACACATGTGATCGGGATTTAAATCTGGGCTCAAAATTAATGTAAAAATAAAATTGGGACAAATTTTGGGGTCTACAAATATGCCCCTCTATGGTAGAGTTCACGAGTAAAGTGAGTGTAAACACAAATGAAACGAAGTGAACTTTGCTGAAGAACAAGAAAGACCACCAAATTTGTCCCAATATGACATGAGTTCTCTTAAATGATAAGGCTGAGGAAAAATGACTCTGAACGCCAAAATGAAGAAAAATGGCGACTCCAAATGTTAAACATGTTATAATCAAGGTCCCATATCTCTCTGACAATCCCATAAAAACACATGTCACCAAGCATAGGATTCTTATCTTTGGAACTTGCAATTTCCATGGTCGATGCCACAATACTAACACCACTATTTTGGTTGACTTGTGCCTTATCACGCTCCTTGATATGGTAACAACAACCATTAATGATATATCCAAGGTAAGTAAGAACTTGTTGTCTTAGTCTTTGCGCAAGCCACTTAAGTTCCTTTTTAATAAGTTCTTTCATACTTATGTCATCTGAAACCTATAAGGTTCGTTAATGATATGTAAGTTAATGTAATTTAAAATTTTGAAAGCATTAAATTTTAAGGGGAGTATGAATATTGAGTTTCGTACCTTTTTTCTAAGCCAATAACTAAATGTGCGCACATGTTCATCCTCTAGCCACTTCACTCTCTTTGATTGACGAGGATATTTTGTCTTCAAATATTTCATATGTTCACTAATAAGGAAAAATAAGCATGTCATGGTTTGTATAAACATTAACTACAGTTTCAAACTCATATATTCACATATATGACACTTACTCAATAAAAGGTTGTACAATGGTTGTATTTTGTAGAACATATGATGTGTTTGCTCCACCAATTTATAATCATGAATAGTTATTGCACGACCACCAAGTAATGGTTTCCCACATTTCCATTCATCTTTCATGCTAGAAGGAGTCCCAATTGCATCCCTGCCCGATAAATACTCTATACAAAACTCTAAGGCTTCCTTAGCGATATAGCACTCAGCAATGCACCGTTCTGGATGATTATGATTTCGAACATAACTCTTGAGGACTTTCATGTACCTTTCAAATGGGTACATCCATCTCATATACACTGGTCCACATAATCTAACCTCTCTTACCAAATACACTGTTAAATGAAACATGATGTCAAATATGGAAGGTGGAAAATACTTCTCTAGCAAGCACAAAGTCACCACTATGTCCTGTTGTAGATCATTCAATCTTGACACGTCCACCACCTTTGCACAAAGTGCATTAAAGAAAAAACACAATCTTGTAATGGCATATCTGACATGCTTAGGCAACACAAATCTTATTACTACTGGTAGTAGTTGTTGCAAAAGTGCATGATAATCATGAGACTTAAGACCATTAAGCTTTAGCTCTTCCATGGACACAAGGTTTCTAAAGTTTGAACAATAACCTTCAGGAACCTTCAAATCAGCTAAAGTCTGCAATACTATTTTTTTCTCCTTTCTACTTAGAGTATAGCATGCAGGGGGCAGATTAGTTTGCTTCAACCCAAACATTGGTGCTAAGCCAAGCCTTAAGCCCATTTCAAGAAGATCAAGTCGAGACTTTACTCCATCCTTTGTTTTACCTGGAATGTTAAGCGCAATTCCGATGATGCTCTCGCAAACATTCTTCTTTATATGCATGACATCCAAGTTGTGTCGGATATAAATTCCAGTATTCAAGTTCAAAAAATATAGACTTCTTTTTCCAACAACTTGTAGGATTAGCAAAGGATTCACATTGTTTAACCTTCTTTTCCTTTCCCCATGAGTTATGAATCATATCAACCTTTGTAAATATTTAATCTCTAGTAAGTTCTTTTGGAGGTAACCTAAACTCTTATTCACCATTAAATGCCTTCTTTTGCTTTCTAAATGGATGGTTGCATGGAAGAAACCTTCTATGACCGGTATATGAGTTCTTATTCCCATGTTTTAGCCAATGTGAATTTGTTTCTTCACCACATATTGGACAAGCATGATATCCCTTAACAGTGCAACCAGACAAGTTCCCATATGTAGGGAAATCATTAATCTTCCATAACAAAATAGCCTTTAATGTGAAGAACTCTCGTTGATGTGCATCATAGGCTTTCACCCTACCTCCCACAATGCTTTCAAATCATCGGCTAATGGTGCCAAATAAACATCGATATCCTTACCAGGCTGTCGTGGTCTTAATATTAGCAAAAATAACATCATAAATTTCCTCTTCATGCATAACCAAGGGGGAAGGTTGTAAGTTATTGTGAGAACAGGCTAACAACTATGCCTACTGGTCATGGAGCTATGAGGATTGATACCATCTGCTAAAATAACAAGTCTAAGGTTCCTACAATCAGAAGCAAATTCAGGCCACATTTGGTTCACTAGTTGCCATGTTGGGGAATCCATTGGGTGTCGAAGTTTACCATTATTTTCTCTACCTTTTGCATGCCATTTTAGGTCTTTCGGTATTTGGGAGATTAAAACATCCTCTTAAACCTAAGGATGGGTGGGAAATACCACAACACTTTTTCAGGAATCCTCTTAGTGTTTCTTGTCCCAGAATTGTTTACCTTCCACCTTGACGTTCCACAAGTAGGACATGAAGATGCATCATTTAACTCATTCCTGTATAGTATGCAATCATTTGGGCATGCATGTATCTTTTTATATTCCATCCCTAATGCATTCAATGTTTTCTTTGCCTCATACATGGATAAGGGCATCTCATTGTTGACCGATAGCATATCCCCTAATATTTAGAGTAAATCTGAAAAACTTTTATCTCACCACCCATACCATGCCTTCACATTGTACAATTTAACTAATGCAGAAAGCTTTGTGAACTTTATACAACTAGGATACAAAGGTTTTTCAGCATTTTCAAGCAATTTTTGAAATGAGATTGGATCTGTCATGAACTCATCATCTATAACATGAACCATTTCTACTGTACTAGCAACATCACCACAATCCATCGTGTCATAACATTGTGCCATTTCAATTGGTTGTCTACTAGTAGGACCTGCTTCTCTATGCCAATACCATGTATGATAACTCTGGTCAATACCATTGAAAAACATATGTTCCCGAATCTTGTTAGGTGTATGATGTATTAGGTTTCCACATCGCATACAAGGACAACGAATTCCACTTTGATTCAGACAATGTTCTAATGCAAAATTAATGAAGTATTCAACTCCTTCCTCGTACTCCCGTGACATTCTATCTTTAGACATCCAACTTCGATCCATTCTATGATTGAAATACACAATGAATTAATCATGAGGAATTTTAACATTAATTTTGTATCATATATCAAAAGGATTCATCATGTAATATATCCATGTTGTCTACAAGTATATCAAAGTGGGATAGTTAATTATAAAAATTGTCTTATTCAATTCATGTCATTGTAGGTAATGCCATAAATTATCCATTTAAAATTCCTATTAGTTCATGATATTTCATCTTATTAAATACATTTAATTTCATTAGGTATTGAACCAAAGTAAAAAATGTGGTTGTCTTATAGAATTATGGTCCTATCTAGTTTATGCACTACCATACAAATGAGAAATAAATATATGTTACATTTTTTTAAGTTTTTATTCAATCTCGAATCGTCGAAGATCATTTATTATGCATATTTATGTAAAATTAAAATAAATTTATATATCAAAATATTAAACCAACATAATTAACTCTCATGATTCTATCTTGTTAAACTAAAATCAACTTAAACTACATGTCTTATGCATTCTAACATCTCCAACTTCCTAGTTTAGGTGGTGGTTCCTATCCCATATAGGAAAACATAATCCCTACATGTCAACTACTATTATGTTTCGTTTCATTTTAGAAAAATTTCGGCAGCATTTCCTTATAGTTATCCAAGTACATAAAATGGAGAAGGCATATTATTCAACCTTGTCCAAATATGCACCCAGAGAACAAAAGGAACGATTGTCGAAATTTCTAAAAAATGAATCAAGCATAAGAGCCTAACTTCAAAGATATTATGTTTTCCTTATATTGTCCAATTGGAAAATTCAAGCATCATTTGTAGAAAAAAATAGTTTGATTCACATGCTAGACAAAGTTAGAAGTTGTCAACTTTAAGCTAGTTCATCAATGAACCATTTTCATTCTTTGACAACTTAAATGTCCTTAGCATGTAATAAGAGAAATTTTTGTCATACAAGGATGCTAGAACGGGAAGTCTAATGTTTCATGCATGAACTTATTTAAATCCTATCTAAGTATCCTAAACACATTAAAATGAAATACATTTAATTCCTTTAACATATTTGTTATTTGCCTAGTAGAGGAAAAAAGAAATATATTTACTTGAAAACTCATGAGTAGAGAAATTTAATTACACTTGGCAACAAACAAACAAAAGTTAATACTCAAAATATAAAGTCATCAATGTCACATTCAATGGAATCAAATTAAATCAAAAGTAAACCCACCCACTAGACCAAATCTACTAACCATCAAATAACTCAACTGCAAGTTTGATTATTTATGTTCAATTTCCTTTAAAAAAAAATGAAGTATTGACAAGTTAGAGTTTCATTGCAAAGTATAGAGAGAGAGAAACCGGAGAGAGTAAAGAATTACCTTAACAAGACTTGTCCCTTAAAATTGTCCTCTAGTGATTGAGAAATTAAAAGGCTAACCCATGATTAGGAGGACCTGCATTTTTGGTACAAGGAGATGAACTTTTAAACAACAAATAGCACATCAATCTCCATTAAAACTCTTAGTTCTTTTTCCTCTTGTTTGTTTGCTTTTTTCTCATCCATGTTTCATGTTTCTTGTTGTACTTTTTGGCTAAAAAAATAGGATCATCATTACGTACCAATGCAGTTTGAGAAAGCTTTGCTTTATTTCTACAATGGGTTGGAAATTATGGACCTTTATTACATAGCAATAAAATATTTATAATGAATTTTGTAATAAATAAATTAGAATTATAAAATATCCATTTTAATTTATTTATGATATTCATTTTATAATCTTTTTATTTCAATAATTTTAGAATTGTCATATTTCATGTTTATCTTTTTTATAGAAACAAATTTTGATTAATAAATAATTTTACCATAAAATTTGTCATATTTTTTTAATTAAATTTTTTATCATTGCTTTCATAATAATTCTAAATAAAATACTATTTTAATTCATTTATAAGAATTTTATTGAATCTATTTAAATATTTTATATGGATTTATATTAAAATTAAATCTCTTTTAAATTGAAGTTATTTAGTTATGTATTTTACTTTCTATCATTATCATGATGTAAGATACAAAAATTTACTTTATTCTATCAAATTGAGACTCAAGCTTGCTTAAGTCATATTTATAAAGAGTCAAAGATGGTATGGAAACACAAGCTTTAAAATCACATGTTTTTAATTTTTACACATTGGTTATTAATTGATGCAAATGTATATAATAACCATAACATAATTAAGTGAATATATAGTTCTAACCAAGGATTGAAATGTCCAACAATTTTGGAGAGAAATATCGCTAATCAGCCGACTCCAACACAAAATTCATAACCATATCGGTCCACAAAAATTTCGAAAATTTTTCCAAAATTTCTCCGATATTTCGGTATTTATCGGTATTTTTATCGATTTTTCAGGAAATTTACTGATATTTCCTACCAGTCCAACCCACGCATAGGATACAAAAACTATCCGTTTTTTTTTTAAAAAAAAAAAAAAAAAAAACATAAGTTGCTATTCGGTAATTTGACCATGATTTGTAAGCAAAGGTTGTGTTTTTCAGCTTGGCTCAAAAATCGTGGATTTAGGGTTCATGAAATTTAAATCCAATGGCACAAAATCCAAGAGACCCTTACAACAGATCCAGAAACCACAGGGAGCAAAAAAAAAAAAAAAAAAAAAACAATTTTTATGGTTTTCCATGGCGGTTTTGCATAGATTGTCTCCGAAATCAAATGAGGAAGAATCTTCCCGAAAATGGAATGGGGGATGGATTTTATTGGGAATCAAATGGGGATTGCAATAATAATAATAATAATAACCTCATTAGATTAGTACCTGGGACGAATGAGAGTGGCAGAGGAAAAAATGGCCTTTTTAGGGATTCTCTCTTGTGGAAGGCAACTTCAGAAATGGCTTCTTGATGGCCGAGTCAGAGAAGTGAGTGGCCTTTTGATTGTTAGATTTCGTACAAATAAAAAAATAAGGAAACAAATTATGAGAACAATTTTCCTCCCTCTATAAAAATATATATTAATTATCCATCTTGATGAAATCACTACTTGAAATTTCGCTTTCTATAGGCCATATTTTAGAAATTAAAATTAATTTCATAAGATAAATTATTAATAATTTTAATTATTTAAATAAATTAATGTTAATAGAAAAAATTGTTACCACATATTTTTAATAAAATTATAGAAATTAAATCTCAAATAAAATATTTTATGTAAATTAATTTCATTTTTCATTTAAAATGTAATAAAACATGTTATAATAAAAGTATTTTAAAAATTTTAAAATAAATATTGTCTTCAACAAGATAGGCTCCCTTCATCTAACAATATGATAGAACCACATCGATCTTCATTTTGATACTAAGTACTATTGCAATGTCATATGTATTATATTTATGCATATATTGTTTTTATTCAATAAAAACAAATATTTTTTTTAACTCAATTCTAACTTTATACATTTCCAAAATTAATATTTATTATTCTTAAAATTGAAATATCGAATCTACCGATATATCTATGTTTACCTATGTTTTTTTTCTTTTTATCATATCTATGTCAATTATACTTATAAAATAATTTAAAAATGTGTATTCTTGCTTATTTTATCATTGTTACAGTTTTTCCAAACATTTATATGAATGTTAAATAATTTTCGCTCCACCAATATTTGTGAAAAAATAGTCATTGATATTTCTCTGATATTTCCAATATATCCCTAAAATCGAAGTACCGATATATCCGTAATTATTGATATTTTTATCCTTGGTTCTAATTATATAAATAAAAAATGTTTAAATGTTTAAATATCCTTGGTTCTCCACTTCTCCACTATCCTATAGCCTATGAGTAGTCCTCCACTTCCCATCTAACCTGCAACATTTAAGCACTTGATAGTTAGGATGCTGATGACGTGACTCCACTACCTCCAAGGCTCTACTCTAAACTTTTCCAACATTGCCTTTATACTTGCAGGATGCCAGGATAGCATGTCCAATATATTTTTCAATGGCCTCTTTGTCATACTTCTTGCAGTTTTGGAATTGAGTAGACGTATACTCATTTAGTATCTCACTACCAAGACCACCAATTGGAATAATGGGATATTAAAAAAAAATAACATTTTTTAATATAACATATATTATAATCTAGATTACATAACATAGCAGAAAGGACTTATGAAGTTTTAATTTAACATTTTTTTTTTCAAAATATTCGTCCATTTTCTCTCCCCTAATTTTCTTAATACATTATGTCCTCTGATTTTCTTAATAGAATCTTTTATTTGAGAAATTCAAGATGGAAATGAAATTTTAAAGCTTATTGTATTAATTTTTTTTTTTTTAAATGGCCAATGAGAAAGATCACTGTACTTTGAAGATATATATATATACAACTTGTCCAGTAAACATCCAAAATTTAAATTTAAATAAGGAGGTGCATTCATCCATCTCTTATAAGTATTATAATAAATATAAAGACAAACACGTATTATACTTAGAGAATCATAAAACAAAAAGAAAGCTTAGAAGGAGAGAAAATAAGAAAAAAATAAAATAAAGTAATCTCAAAACAAACATTTTGTAGTTGGAGAGAGAACCTTTTGTTTTATGAGGCAAGACAACTTAGTCAATCATAACAATATTTTATAATAGTACCACCATTCAAACTATAGTTTCATTTTTAAAAACTAAACATTATTTTTAGAAATTAACAACATTATCAGATAATTGTTTTCTCATTAACAATATAGGGAGCTTCTTAAGAGAAAATTTTTTGCCATTTTTTTTTATAAAAAAAAAGCATGAAAAGATTAAATAAATTAAAAATTATAAAATACAAATAAAGGAAAACACAATACTTTAAAATTATATTTTGCTCCATCTAGTTTTCATTTGATAGTTAGTTAAACACGATTTATATTTGTTTTCCAATGAATTCTTAGTTATAATTTAATATGGCATCCAAATACAATAAATAATATATAAGAAACATAATGAATTTCTACATCTTAGTTAATTTCTATATCAACATTTCAATTGTAATCCTAATGAAAACATTTTTTACAAAGTGATTACGTATATGGTAACGTGTTTTTTTTTTCTTAGAATATTATAAACCCTCTATTTTGTTATCTTGACACATTCCATATAGGATTGTCCTCCTACATCCTTTGATGCTTTAGTGTGCAATTGTGGTAATTTTTTTAGTTGTTTTTAGCTCTTATTAATTGATGGTCCACTAAGACTATATCGATCACTTGTTTTGGATTTTCAATTAGATATTTTGGAGAGACTAAGTGGATCCCTATTTCGTGTGTAGTGACCCTTAATTATTAGTTTAGGACTTTGTTTTTTTTATTGATTTACAACATATTTAGGTTTGTTTAGAATTCTAAAACCTTAATTCTTACAAATAAATTCATGTTTTAAAATAATATAATAATTGATATCATATTCTTTAAAAATGTAAAATACAATAAGGTTTTGAAAATGAATTGGAATGAGTTTTTTTTTTTTTTTTTTTTTTTAAGAATGATTTAATAAGATTCAAGTTTTTTTTGTTAACTTTATCTTAAAAATTATAGAAATTGAGGTATTAATCAATATATTGAATGATTAAATTGAGAAATAATATGTTAAGGTTATTAAATATATATTAAAAGCTTTATTTTATGATAAAATAATTTTATTTTTTAACATCATAGGAATCCTAAATCAAAATAAAGATTTGAGTTTATTAATATATTAAAGCAGTTCTCTTTTTAATACTTTATGAACCAAAAACAAAATTAAAATATGAGTTTATTATGGTTATCTAATTCATGTCTTAAAATATAAAACAAAATGTGTTGTTTTTTTTTTATAACAAACATGCCAAAATAATTATTATTTTTAGATATCATGAATCATAAGTAAAGTCTATATGATATTAAAATTCACACATCAAAACATAAAATAAATTAATTTTCTAAATCAAAAACAAATATGCAACTTGTATGATTTTATGAAATATTTATACTTAGCTTTCATATAATTTAAAACATACCAAACACACCTTAAACTAACCCATGCATCAACCGTCCATCAATAGTCTCCATAGGTCGTTAGCCTAGCTTCCCATTTCTCTCACCCATCAAGTGCTTTGTTGCTACTGCTCATATTTCAGATGGCTTAAAATTTATCTTAACCCATGAGCCATACCACTCTCTTTAAAGCTGATTTTTAGTTGCTCAAGACAAGTACTTCAGACCATGATATACCCTGCAACAGCCTATTCTTTAGGCAATAAAAAAACCCTATCCCTACCACCTTCATCAGACATCAAACGTCTTTCTTCTGCCACAACCCATGCTTTGGGCTGCCCAAAACCCATCTGTCATAATGAATAGCTATCCATGCTTCTCATCCACTAATTCTCCCTCTTTATCCCTCCACACATGCACATTTTGATCAGCACCACCCAACCTCACTGTGATGTCGTCTTCTTCTTTCCTTCAAACTAAACACCATAGCAGTTTCAATATGCAGCAAATGATCCATGAAGAGGTGGTGGGGATGGGTCGACCCAAACGTTTTTTGGCTCATCATGTAGAACTTGGTTGTCAACTCCATCGGAACTCACCACGGGGAATCCGACATGCAAGAAGTGTTCAGCTCTTGTTTTAGATATTAATTGTTGTGGACTTTGGGGTAAATCAATTGAATTAAAAGAGTTTTTGTTTCAAGCTTTATGGCTATGGGTGCTTTTTGGTGGGTTTTCTGGAAGATGGAATTTTTTTTATATAATTGGTGAAGTTTGTTCACTGTTCTTGCCTATCAATACAACCTTATTAGGTGAACCATTTGAATCATTTTGTTTGTGCATTTGTGATTTTATATTGCTTTCTTTACTTATTTTTTGCATGTCATTTAGTAGAATTTGGAATGCTTCTTCTTTTCTTGTTAGTGGTCTGGATTAAAAAAATTGTGGCAATGGTATTTGAGCTAGAGGCTCAGCACGCAGTGTTTGGGTGAGTTTAAGCATGGCATTGAGGTGGCCACCTTGAACCGAAAAATGGAAGATGAGGACATAGGGAGAATCCATCCATCTCGCTTTTGGTTCACAATCTCAAGGGTGAGTTTAAGCATGTCTTGTTTCCTTTTGTTTAAAGCACTCATCCTCATCACTCTAAGCGGTAACAACTTCATCAACAACTACTACTTGGTGCCCAACTCTACAAGATCGCGCCAATTTGCTCTTCCCAATTATGTTCGCTATCTCATCTATGAGTACCAAAAAATTGTAATGGTAATTCTCCCCAGCATGTGTTACATTTTGGCCTTATCTGCATAAAATATTCACTATTGAATCTAATGAGGAACTGGGGATGAGTTGAGGGCAAATGCATTATGGTATTGCATATATGATAGTCTATCACAAGAGACTTGTTTTGGTAGGTAGAGGCACTTGTTACATTAGAGCCTTTTCTAGTGCATGTAAACTTTATAAATGAGCATTGTTACTATTTTGTGTGTTGGGTTTGTCCTATTTTCTAACAAAATACAATGTATTAATGTTGTTATATATTTTAGTGACTTATATGTATGGTCTAAACTTATGGTTGCAAAGGCTATATAAGCTTGGAGCATGAAGGGTTCTTTTGACGGGCATTGGACCAATGGGGTGTGTACTAGCAGAACGTGCCATGAGGAGCATAAACGACGAGTGCACAGCTGAATTGCAGCAAGGTTCCAGCCCTGTTCAACCCATAACTCGTTCACATGCTACAAAAACTCAATAAAAAGTTTCATGTAAATGTCTTCATCGCTGCCAATACACACAAAATGCATATGGACTTCATCACTGATCCTCAGGCATTTGGTACGTTAGTTTCTATATTTGTAACTATATATTGATTATCTTTTCCTTCTTTATTGAAAAAGACTTCCATCATGAAAAGGGTATGCTTGGAATTTAATTAGGCATGCAATAAATTAAAAGATAATTTGTTAATCATGGTAGGACTAAATGTAATGGCATTATTCATGTATGTTATGATTGGACAGGGTTTACAACATCAAAGATATCATGTTGTGGGCAAGGACCCTACAATGGGCTCAGACTTTGCACGGTGCTCTCAAACATGTGCCCTAACCGAGGCCAGTATGCGTTTTGGGATGCATTCCATCCATCCGAAAAGGCAAACAGACTGATAGTACAATAGATCATGACCGGCTCAACCATGTACATGAACCCCATGAATCTCAACACCATCATGGCCTTGGATTGAAGGACTTGATCATTTGGAAAATAACATAGCATGTGTGTTGGTTACTCGGTTAATTACTATATATTAGTTTACCCGCCTTGCTTTTTTGGAGTACCATTATCATGAAACTGTAGACTATCATGTTAATTCAAATTTATGTATTGGTTGATGAATATCCATGGTTAGATTTATTGATATATAATAACAACTGGTTTATGGGCAGTCAAGGCATCATACTACGTATTTATGTTTCTTGTATGTGGAGGAATAATTTGAAAAGAAAAGGTTATGCTAGCTTCTACATTTCATAACATATGAAACATGAAGTGGCAAACCCGTTAGTCTTAGCTATTTTCCTAACTCTTTTCTAATGTTCAACTCATTTCAATTGTCTCTCCACCATCAAAAGAAAAAAAAATTTACAAGGGAAAAACTTGCATTCTCAATTTCAACTTAAACACGGGCTATACATGAAGTGATATTAAGAAAAGGAAAATACAAAAAAACTTTTAAACGATATGGTGCTTAGCAGCCAAGGATGAGGACAACTCAGTTGACCATGAAAGAAGGCATTTTACTGCATCTGAAGGCACTTCGCCTCTGATATTAGTAGAAAAATTGATTTCAGGTATGTCACCCACATTTCAGTTTCTCAATTTGTTTCTTTTATCAGATTTGGCTCTCAAGTACATGACCTCAAATCTAGCCATGGCGCCTCTCTGAGCTTAAATTCTAATGCATTGAAAGCTAGTATCTTAATGAGAACTCCATGGCACATCTCTTCATTATGTCCCTTCATATCGAAGTGGCAACGATGAGCTAAGATTTCTTCTTGCCGGTATTTGTAGAAGATTGGTGTGTTCTATAAGGGGCCTACTATTCAAAGCATTAGCAAATTATCTCAACTAAAAATTTAGTTGTGGAACTTAAAAAGGGTCACGTCCAGTAAGCTGAAAAATGGATTTGATTTACTTAAGTTAAGTTGATCATTAGTTGATATGATTCCAATTTGTTAGAATTTTATCTTAATTGAACTATTTAAATTCCATGGTTTTGGATGGTATAAATCAAGTTGACCTGAGAAAAACACCAAGACACAAGATACGATCCATTCACTTGGTTTAAATCTAAAAAAATAATTAGACAGCCCTCAAACCTCAAAGCCCCGAAGACATGGGAACTCACCTCCACTGTTACGCGTGTGGTCCCTCAACAATAGATAAGATTTAAATTGCTCCACTGTTACCCTTCTCCATCAATAATTATGTTTGTTACAGGAAAATGCTGACAGCTGATCAACTACTTTAATTAACATTTGTCCTCATGTACTCCATTTTCCCCCTATTCACAACATGAGGGGTCAGATGATTGAGCTAGGTCGAAATGCTTGTAAAGTTGAAGATTATTATTATTATTATTATTATTATTTTTATCAATGTTCATGATGTGATCAACACATAAACATCTTAACGTTGAAACCATGACACCACTGCTTTAATTAACATTTGTCCTCATGTGCTCCATCTTCCCCCTGTTCACAACATGAGGGGCTAGATGATTGAGCTAGGTCATGCTTGTAAAGTTGAAGATTATTATTATTATTATTATTATTATTATTTTCTTTATATTCATGATGTGATCAACTCATAAACATCTTGATGTTGAAACCATGACACCACTGCTTTAATTAACATTTGTCCTCATATGCTCCATCTTCCCCCTGTTCACAACATGAGGGGCCAGATGATTGAGCTAGGTCGAAGTGCTTGTAAAGTTGAAAATTATTATTATTATTATTTTCTTTATCAATGTTCATGATGTGATCAACTCATAAACATCTTGACGTTGAAACCATGACACCATTTTAAGCTTTTTGTTATAATATCAACAAAATGTACCAACCATTGAAAGTGTGATAGAGGGAAAGGATAAGGTTGATGAGTCAGCTTATGATATTAATCTTTTTAACTTATATAAGATCATGTCCTTCAAGTGTGGAACTGTCACATTTTATCCTGAATTCTAAAAAGGACTATGCACGGCTCAAAGTCCCTCCCTATTAACTATTCTTCTTCTGATATTTTTCCTCCCCCTATTTCATTAATTTTTAATCATTTTTTATTATTTATCCTTCTTTTAATCACTGTATTTTTCTTGCTTATAAAAGGACAAAAAAAGGCTATCATATTCCCCTCCAACTAAGATGGTGTTTGTTTTTTTGACTTTTTATTAAAAGTAATTTACTTTTAGAATTTAAATAGTTTGTTTTTCTACTTTTTCATGATTTATTATAAATTTTTTATTGAATAAAAAAAGTCAAAATATATAACTTTTTCTAAATAAAAAAATAATATTTTGATTTTTTTTATTTTTTAATACATAATAGAAATAAAATACTATAAAAAAAATAACCTAATATTTAACACTATTAAATATTAAGGTTCTATTTGAAATTAAGTAAAAAAAAACAAACACCATCTAAATCAAACCAAACTTGATTGAAGTTGATTTGATTTAATTTCGATGATTAATTAGATATAAGTTAATTTAAACTTTTATCACTTAGGAGATAAGAAAATAAAATTAATTTTTAAAATTCTCAAATCAAATTGTGGGATCATATAATCAATCTTGATTGATTTACATCCATGTTTTTTTTTACTTCCGTTTTACTTTCCCCTTAATCATTGGTATTTGAATACATTTAGAAAAATATTTTCCCCAATATTGTACCTAACAAACGAAACTGATATCTAGAATGGATATTTATGAAATTTGATTCCAAAAATCACTTTTTTTTAAGTCTTCTTAAAATGATTTTTAAACTTTGTACAACATCTTTTCTTCTTTTTTTATTTTCCAAAGAAAGATTATAATCTTTTCAAAATCATTTTTTAAAAATCTTGAAGTTTAGATAATAAAGATATTTTGCAGCCAAATTCAACACAACCTTGTTAGAGCTACAGCTCTTACATGTCTTCCCTTCCCATTATGTATAGCTCCATACTCTCTCAATATGCAATATTTTCTCTACACACAGAAATTCAATCTCCCACAGGAATGACGAATCAAAATGGATATTTTGTTTTTAATTCTATTTCCTTTTGAATAAGATTGAATTTAATAATTTTAATTCTTAGGTTTGAATGCATATGTTGAAATGATAATTTGTTTCTAAATCTTATAATCAGGAAAAATAATACAACCTGATAATTCAATCGTTATTAATATCCTCTCTCAAGATGCAATATTTTCTCTATACAAAGAGAAATTCAACCATGAATCATGGTGGAAGATGTCTCCTCATAAGCCATAATTGCTTGCGAACAACATAAATGTAAAGAAAATATTGAAAGTTTCATTAAAACAATACATTCATATATATATAAATAAAAGTTTATTTGAAAACTTGAAATATTTTTTTTTTTTTTTTTATATTTCTAAAATAATTTTGATATGTATTATTTTATTTTTTATAATTTTATTATTATATTTTAAAATAACTCCAAAATAATTAGAAAATGTGCTTTAAAATAAAATTTTAAATATAAGTAAAATGTTGACAGCTGACTAGGTGCTTTAATAACATATGTCCTCATGTGCTCCATCTTCCACCCGTTCACAACATGAGGGGCCAGATGATTGAGCTAGGTCAAAGTGCTTGTAAAGTTGAAGATTATTATTATTATTATTTTCTTTATCAATGTTCATGATGTGATCAACTCATAAACATCTTGACGTTGAAACCATGACACCATTTTAAGCTTTTTGTTATAATTTCAACAAAATGTACCTAACAAACGAAAGTGATATCTAGAATGGATATTTATGAAATTTGATTCCAAAAATCACTTTTTTTTAAGTCTTCTTAAAATGATTTTTAAACTTTGTCCAACATCTTTTCTTCTTTTTTTTTTTTTCCAAAGAAAGATTATAATCTTTTCAAAATCATTTTTTAAAAATCTTGAAGTTTAGATAATAAAGATATTTTGCAGCCAAATTCAACACAACCTTGTTAGAGCTACAACTCTTACATGTCTTCCCTTCCCATTATGTATAGCTCCATACTCTCTCAATATGCAATATTTTCTCTACACACAGAAATTCAATCTCCCACAGGAATGACGAATCAAAATGGATATTTTGTTTTTAATTCTATTTCCTTTTGAATAAGATTGAATTTAATAATTTTAATTCTTAGGTTTGAATGCATATGTTGAAATGATAATTTGTTTCTAAATCTTATAATCAGGAAAAATAATACAACCTGATAATTCAATCGTTATTAATATCCTCTCTCAAGATGCAATATTTTCTCTATACAAAGAGAAATTCAACCATGAATCATGGTGGAAGATGTCTCCTCATAAGCCATAATTGCTTGCGAACAACATAAATGTAAAGAAAATATTGAAAGTTTCATTAAAACAATACATTCATATATATATATATATATATATAAACAAAAGTTTATTTGAAAACTTGAAATATTTTTTTTTATTTATTTTTATATTTTTAAAATAATTTTGATATGTATTATTTTATTTTTTATAATTTTATTATTATATTTTAAAATAACTCCAAAATAATTAGAAAATGTGCTTTAAAATAAAATTTTAAATATAAGTAAAATGTTGACAGCTGACTAGGTGCTTTAATAACATATGTCCTCATGTGCTCCATCTTCCACCCGTTCACAACATGAGGGGCCAGATGATTGAGCTAGGTCAAAGTGCTTGTAAAGTTGAAGATTATTATTATTATTATTTTCTTTATCAATGTTCATGATGTGATCAACTCATAAACATCTTGACGTTGAAACCATGACACCATTTTAAGCTTTTTGTTATAATTTCAACAAAATGTACCTAACAAACGAAAGTGATATCTAGAATGGATATTTATGAAATTTGATTCCAAAAATCACTTTTTTTTAAGTCTTCTTAAAATGATTTTTAAACTTTGTCCAACATCTTTTCTTCTTTTTTTTTTTTTTCCAAAGAAAGATTATAATCTTTTCAAAATCATTTTTTAAAAATCTTGATGTTTAGATAATAAAGATATTTTGCAGCCAAATTCAACACAACCTTGTTAGAGTTACAGCTCTTACATGTCTTCCCTTCACATTATGTATAGCTCCATACTCTCTCAATATGCAATATTTTCTCTACACACAGAAATTCAATCTCCACTGGGAATGACGAATCAAAATGGATATTTTGTTTTTAATTCTATTTCCTTTTGAATAAGATTGAATTTAATAATTTTAATTCTTAGGTTTGAATGCATATGTTGAAATGATAATTTGTTTCTAAATCTTATAATCAGGAAAAATAATACAACCTGATAATTCAATCGTTATTAATATCCTCTCTCAATATGCAATATTTTCTCTATACAAAGAGAAATTCAACCATGAATCATGGTGGAAGATGTCTCCTCATAAGCCATAATTGCTTGCGAACAACATAAATGTAAAGAAAATATTGAAAGTTTCATTAAAACAATACATTCATATATATATATATATATATATATATATATATATATATATATATATATATATATATATATATATATGTATATATATATAAACAAAAGTTTATTTGAAAACTTGAATTTTTTTTTTTTTTATATTTTTAAAATAATTTTGATATGTATTATTTTATTTTTTATAATTTTATTATTATATTTTAAATTAACTTCAAAATAATTAGAAAATGTGCTTTAAAATACAATTTTAAATATTAGTAAAATGTTGACAGCTGACTAGGTGCTTTAATAACATATGTCCTCATGTGCTCCATCTTCCCCCCGTTCACAACATGAGGGGCCAGATGATTGAGCTAGGTCAAAGTGCTTGTAAAGTTGAAGATTATTATTATTATTATTTTCTTTATCAATGTTCATGATGTGATCAACTCATAAACATCTTGACGTTGAAACCATGACACCATTTTAAGCCTTTTGTTATAATTTCAACAAAATCTACCTAACAAACGAAAGTGATATCTAGAATGGATATTTATGAAATTTGATTCCAAAAATCACTTTTTTTTAAGTCTTCTTAAAATGATTTTTAAACATTGTACAACATCTTTTCTTCTTTTTTTTTTTCCAAAGAAAGATTATAATCTTTTCAAAATCATTTTTTAAAAATCTTGAAGTTTAGATAATAAAGATATTTTGCAGCCAAATTCAACACAACCTTGTTAGAGCTACAACTCTTACATGTCTTCCCTTCCCATTATGTATAGCTCCATACTCTCTCAATATGCAATATTTTCTCTACACATAGAAATTCAATCTCCCCTGAGAATGACGAATCAAAATGGATATTTTGTTTTTAATTCTATTTCCTTTTGAATAAGATTGAATTTAATAATTTTAATTCTTAGGTTTGAATGCATATGTTGAAATGATAATTTGTTTCTAAACCTTATAATCAGGAAAAATAATACAACCTGATAATTCAATCGTTATTAATATCCTCTCTCAATATGCAATATTTTCTCTATACAAAGAGAAATTCAACCATGAATCATGGTGGAAGATGTCTCCTCATAAGCCATAATTGCTTGCGAACAACATAAATGTAAAGAAAATATTGAAAGTTTCATTAAAACAATACATTCATATATATATATATATATAAACAAAAGTTTATTTGAAAACTTGAAATATTTTTTTATTTATTTTTATATTTTAAAAATAATTTTGATATGTATTATTTTATTTTTTATAATTTTATTATTATATTTTAAAATAACTCCAAAATAATTAGAAAATGTGCTTTAAAATACAATTTTAAATATAAGTAAAATGTTGACAGCTAACTAGGTGCTCTAATAACATAGTTTGAATTTTTTTTCATAGTTTGAATTTTTTTTTTTCATTTAAGAAAAAAAATCCTTGAGAGCTTTTTATTTTTTGCCAAAATAAAATAAAATAAAATAAAAACCTATTTGGATATGTGATTTAAAAGCAAAATTATACCACTATTTGATTGTTGTTCTTAAAAACAATTTTTAAAACCAAAATAAAATAGAGAATGAAAATGAATATTTTGTTTTCATTCTTATTTTTTGGTGATTACATTTTTAGTGTTTGGATGAACCTAATAATCCAATATTTGAATGATTATTTGTTAAATTCTATTGTTTGGTAATAATTAGAATGAGAATGAAAAAGAAATAAATTAATAATAATACCCTTACACATAGTTTAAAATAAATCTTTATTTTTATTTTTTAAAAAATAAATTTTAAGAGCTTTTTTTTTGTTACTAAATAATAAGACTAAAAAAAATAGTATTGTTATGATAGGAAGAGACATCGGGACTTGATGAATGAAATCGAAGTATAAAATAATTATTTTAGACTATTTTATATTTTTTTATGAGATTAATAAATCAAAATATAACCTACTTGCGATGTATTGAAATCCTACTTATAAGTAGGATTTAATTTTTACATGAATGATTTTTTATTATATTCATACAAACATGATAATAAGGGAATAAATAAATAAGATATCTATTCTACTCCTCATTACCACCTATGAAACACCCCCTTAAAGTTATTCAAATTTTTTTAATTTATTTTCTATATTTTAAAAATAACTTTTATACATATTACTTTATTTTTAATTATTTTTATATTTATATAATTATATTTTAAAATGAAAAGATATTTCTTAGAAAATGTATTATTTTTATATTTAAAAAATAACTTTTTTGTTTCAAAATATATTTTCTACTTTTTAATTATTAAATATAATTTTTTATTTTTTGTTGTGGAAAACAAAATAATAGTTGGACAGCCCTCAAACCTCAAATCCCCGAAGACATGGGAACTCAAACCTCAAACCTCAGCAATAGATAAGATTTAGATTGCTCCACCGTTACCCTTCTTCATCAATATGCTGACAGCTGATCAACTGCTTTAATTAACATTTGTCCTCATGTGCTCCATTTTCCCTCCGTTCACCATCCTGAGGGGCCAGATGATTGAGCTAGTTGAATCACCGGTGGTTGAATATGTGTGACGCACGTGGGTGATGTTTAGGTGATGACGTGATGTTGCTTTCAAAATTTATTCTTATAGTCGTATAAACTGTTAAGCTTCTCTATAATAATTTATTAAGTGATAAAATTCATAAAATATCAATGATTTAATATTTTATTTTATTTTTAATTTTAAGTTTATTATATTAGATAAAAATTAAAATTTATATGTAAATTTATTTTTATTTTTTAAAATGATTTTTTTTTTTACCTATTATTAGTTCAAATAAATTTTTTATTTTAAAATTATAACGACTAGTGTAACAAACCCTAAAAATATCATTTAATATTTTAAAAATATTTTATAGAGTAATAATTTTTTTATTATTGAAAAATAATTAAATATAATTTTAAAAATTGAGGTAGGTGTAGTGGTTGTAAAGTTGAAGATTATTATTATTATTATAAATACCTGTACGTTGAACATCATGACACCATTTTAAGCTCTTTATTATAATATTAGAAAAACATACCGGCCATCGAAAGTGATAGAGGGAAAGGATAAGGTTGATGAGTCAGCTCAAGATATTAATCTTTTTAACTTATATCAGATCATGTAAAAGTGTGGAATTGCCACATTTTATCCCTGAATTCTAAAAGGCAATATGGTTCAAAGTCCCTTCCAATTTACTATTCTTTTTATGATATTTTTTCTCCTCTCTCATTAATTTTTAATCATTTTATATTATTTATCTTTCTTTCAATCACTGTACTTTTCTCGGAAATTTTGAAAGAAAATATGTAAAAAAATTATATAGAAAAGAAAAGTAAAAGAAAAAAAATAAAAATAAAAATAAAAATTAGATTTAAAATCAATAAATTTTTATTATAAGCTTCTTCAAACTCATTTAACTTATTTTTTTCTATTATAAGAAGATTAAATAATTTTAAAATATATAAATTTTAAATTGATTTTAATTATATTATATATATATATATATTATAATGAAACCAAGAGAAAATTATTTTATTTATTTTTTATTTTTTTAATATTTTCTAAAACCAAGCATAACATTACCTTTTGGGGAAAGAAAAAGTGACTAAACCAAACAAAGCTTGATTAAAAAAGTGTTTGATTTGGTTTAAATGATTGGTTAGATCTAAGTTAATTTAGACCTTAAGCCTAATTATTTTTCAAATTATTTGAAGCCAATTTAGAAATTATATTTAAATTTTTTTAATCCAAAATATTATGAGTGCACTTAAATATTAATTTAGCATCCAAGGATAATGAATTACTTTTACAAAATCTAACACAAAAAAACTTATTAAATATTACACAATTACATATAAATCTTAGAATGTTGGTTCAACTTGACTATTATCACCTAGGAGATAAGAAAACCGAGAATCAAACAAACAAATTTACTTTTTAAAATTCTCAAATCAAATCGACCTTAATGATTATTGAAAATCAAATTTGGTTAGTTTACATCGATTTTTTTAACTTTCATTTTACTTGCTCCCTTAATCACTGGTATTTCAATATGGTTAGAAAAGTATTTTTGATTATACGGTACCTAACAAAAGAAAATGATGTTTTGAATAGACGTTTTCGCTTTTTTTGAGTCTTTTAAAAATGATTTTTAAACTTTGTACAATATCTTATTTTTGTAAAGAAAACATTTAATCTTTTCAAAATCATATTTCTCTAGGCATTCTTAATCCACACACGTCTAAAAGTCATTTTCAATTATTAAATTAATTTTATAATTTGAAATAAATTTTTAAAAATCTTGAAACCCCACCAAATGAAGATATTTTGCAGTCAAATTCACACAGACTTGCCAGAGCCGCAGCCTCCCTCTATATATGTCCTTGTGTGCCCATAATTAGCTCCATACTCTCTCCGTCCACACCATTCAGAGGGCTGAAGTTACTCAACTAGGCGAAGGTCTGGTATGTCCTACTCTCCATGCATTACTCAACTAGGTGTACACGTTTAAGTTATTTGGAATACGTCGGTTTTGCAGTTTTTATTTATTTTTTATTTTTTGAAAATAAATTTAGCCTAAAAATGTGGTTTTTTTTTATAAAAAAAAATAAAAAATTAAGAGTTTATTTATTAGTATTTCTACTTAAAGTGTTTTTAATAAAAATATTTCTTTTGAAAATATTATAAGTGATTTTTTAATATTATAAATGATTTTTTAGATTTTTAAAAGTGTTTTTTAAATTTCATCAAATATCTAATTTTTTTGCTTAAAAATATTTTATAAAATCACTGTCAAATAAATTTTAAGTGATTAATAAAATTTATAAAACACTTTTAAGATAAGAAAATCATTAATATGTAATGTTGAAAAATCATTTGTAGCTAAAAAAACACTTTATGGATGATTCTCTTAGGGTATATTTGGTTCCAATAAAATTTGAGGGAAAATATGAGGGAAAGAAAATAGAGAGAAAAAGTTTTTTTTTAAAAAAAGGGAAGTGAAGAAAAATAAAAAATAGATTTAAAGTCAATAATTATTTTTAAATGTTTCTTCAAACTCATTTCGTTTATTTTATTTTATTATATAAAGATTAAATAATTTTAAAATATATAAAATTTCAATTAATTTTAATTATATTTGATTTTCTTTTATATTTTTTGTAATAAAACCAAACTTGAGAAAACTATTTTTCTTAATATTTTTTTTTTCCCTTTTACTTTCCCAAAACCAAATATAGTTTTAAAAACACTTGTAGAGAAAGCCTTTCTACTAAAAACACTTTAAGTAGAAACATTGTTGAACACACTTTTAAAATTTGTTTGATAGTGATTTTAGAAAATGCTTTTAGTTTAAAATGTATTTTTGAAAAAAAAACATTAGGTGTTTGCCAACATTTAGATTTTTTTTTTTAATTTTGAAAAATCACTTATAACAATGAAAAATCACTTATAGTGTTTTTTTTTTTTAAATACTTGATAGATAATTCTCCTAAAAGCCTTTTATGAGAAAATACTTTCACTAAAAATATATCACGTAAAAACACTTCCACATGTAAAAATATAGTGTTTTTTTAAAATATTTTATTTTTATTTTTTATTGATTAAAAATAAAACACTATACATAAAAATTATTTTTAAAGCATAGAAAATAAGTTAAAAACATTTAGAATTCTTAAATAGATTTTTATTTTATAAAACATTAAAATATTGTTCTCAAAAATTGGTTTTCTAAACTCTTTTTGAAAATACTTTCCAAACAAATTCAAAATAATTGATTCTATGTCATTTTAAAGTCTTTTAAGACGTCTTGTGCGGCCTACCTTTGATTCCTATTGATTCAAGGAATCTCTTTCCCTATAAACATCTTCTTTAGTGTCATAAAATAGTTAAAACTCATCAAATATGTAATTTTTAGATGATTTTGTAACATCTTTCAGTTTTGAAATGCTAGCCCAGAAATAACATTCAATGCCTCCTCTGCATTTACTCTTTGATTGGTTACGTAATTAATTTATATACATATCTACATGCGTAATCTCTAAATTCTGATTTCACTAAAATTTGAATATGAAAACCATACAATTGCCCACCGCTGACAAAAAAGGTACCACTCTCACAATTATATACATATCATGGTGTATCTTTGTCCCATGCCCTTCTGACTGTTAGAAGAACAGGAGGCAGATTGAAGTCCCGAATGCAAAATTTGTCATCACATTGTTTCTCTCTTCTCATCCTGTCTCTAAAATTTTAGCATCTTTAAATTAATTTTAAGCTTATGGCTGCAGAGCAAGTATGGCAGTTGAAGGTGTTGCCCCAAGTATGATGCAATTTGGTCCCGCCCCGAATAACAGCGGTGATGGTTTTCCCCGTATGACCCCAGCTATAACCCCAACTGTAGTGCCAACTACAATAGTTCGTGAAGTTCTTACTGAAAGCAACTATGAAAATTGGAGCACTTGTGTAAAATGGTATTTGGTGGGTCAAGATCTGTGGAAAGTTTGCCAGACGAAAGACATTCCTGATGAAGCAAGAGATCCAGAAGCATTTTCAGTTTGGGAAAAGAAGAATGCCATGGCTTTACATGCTATTCATATTTCATGCAGTGGAGAGATGCTTTCTCAGATTAGGAATGAATATTGTGCAAGTTACGTGTGGGACTTTTTGCAGAAATGGGCCAAACCAACCTTCTGTTTCGACCCAAAAGTCAGTGGCATAGACGAACGGTCACCTGCTGCCTCAGCCTCAACTGGTAAACTGCCTTCCCTCTTCCTCGGCTTAAAAATAATAATTTCTCTATACGAACGCGATTGGGTGGGGATTACGTGCAAGTTACGTGCTTAGGGAGAAAATGTTGTCACGAACATTTTCCTAACCGCTTTTTATTTTTCAAATATTGCATCTCTTTTATTTATACATACTCACTAGTTAAGAAGAAAATTCTGATAATATATGAAATATAGAAACATTTTAAAATTTGACTAATTAAATATAGAGATTAAATCTTATTTTAATATTTAAAAAGTTTCTAAATCAAGCTTAATTTTGCAACATTCTCCCTTAAATTTGATTTCTTGATTTGTGATTCTAAGTAACTTCTTCAACCTTGTAAAATCTTCAGAAGTATTTGGACCTCGTCTATTTAAATTACCCACCAACTCTTTGCCCTAGAACCACCTTCCATTTGGGCTTCATTTCCAGTAGCCCCCAGAGCCCAACACGCAGTATCTATTGAGAATATGCAACTGAGGCCATAGATGGGCCTGAGCAGTTGTACCAGACAAACAGTAGAGTCTATTCTTGGCTGGATTGTCAACTAATTTCTCGTTCTACAATGCTGAACAGATTGATAGTAATTAACAAGAAGAAAACTGCCTGCAGGGAACGTTGACTTCTCTCAGTATCAGGGCTTAATCAAGGCATTGAACCGTGGTAAGTGGAACGATATCGAATCCTTCTTTAATGAAAACCAGGATGCAGTGAGAGCAAAAATTTCACCGAAAGGCGAGACCGCGCTTCATATCGCAGCTCGTGCTGGACATGTAAAGGTTGTAGAGGAGTTGGTGAAAAAACTGAGTCCAGAGGACTTAAAACAAAAAGAGAATAATGGAGGGCACACGCCACTTGATTTGGCTGCATTGAATGGATTTAAAGAAATAGCGCGGTGCATGATTAAAAAGAACACGGAATTGACTAGTATTTTAGATGAGGATGGAATCCTCCCAGTTGTGCGTGCTTGTAACCGAGGCCACAAAGAAGTGACACGTCTTCTCTACAGTTACACTCCACCAGAGGAGCTAGGTCCAGAAAAAGGCGAAGGCAAAAATGGTGCAACGCTTCTTGGTTATTGTATTGCTACCAAATTCTTAGGTAGGAGATAATGAAATATTCCAACCATTTTTGAGATGAGAAATCTATCTTTTCCCTACATAATTCTCATACCCTCCAATTCAACAGATATTGCTTTGCATATCCTCGAGAAGCACCCAAGTTTGGCTGTTACTTTGGATAAGAATGGGGTTTCCCCCCTGTATATATTGGGTCAAAAGCCTTCTTTGTTCGAGAGTGGAAGTCAGCTTTGGTTTTGGCAGCGTTGGATAAACTCATGTGAGTACATCTTCAACTTTATTTTCTTGAAAAAGATATAGATGCATACAAGTACTATTGTTATTCTCTCAATAGAGTTTGGCCAATTAAATTTTTGGAAAAATTAAAAAGGTACATTCTTCAAAACATAAACCAATTTTTTTTTTTTAATATCTTAAAACAAGATATATATCATTTTCCCTTTATGTATTAAATTTTGAATTATTCACCTTAGTTTATGTTGGAGTATAGGGTTGAAAAAATATATCAACAATTATATAAAGGAAGAAAAATAATCGAATAAAATTAAAAATTTATTTATTTATCCCTCACTCTTGTTCAAATATTATAAAATATTTTATTTATAAATACTAACACTTAACAAAATAAAATAAAGACTCCTAGAAAGTTCTAATAATAAAATCTAGAAGTCTTCTAATATTCAAGTACTTAAATATAAACACTAAACCAACCACTCAAAATAAAATATATTTTTTTTTAGAAACTTCTTATCTCAAGCTAATTTAAGTTTCCAACATTTTAAATGACTCCATCACCATGGCACAAGAAAGATCTTAGTTCATTAGTTTGATTTTCGGGACATGCATGGTAACTTGTACTGATTTGTGCATCTTTCATGTAAGGCATATCTGTAAACGTAGATCGTGCCTCAGATTGGGTTCAAATAAATGTTGTTGACGACATTGGACAAGGACGAGATGACAGGAATAATACTGAGAAAGGTATGTCGCTACTACAAATTGATAATTTTAAAGTTGTATTTATGATCTCACTTCGTAATGGTGTATCATGAAACTATAAATTATGTTCCACATGCTAATTTTGTACTGTGAAACTAAGCTGGATAGTTTTTGAAGGTTACTTCAAGAACTTTCAAGAGTCTCTTCACAAAGATTTTTAAAAAGTCTCTTATTCTTGAAGCTATAAATTTTTGTGGATAGAGTTAATGTTTATTAATAATTTCATGGAGAAGGTCCCTGAATTATCATGTTATGTAACATTAGCCATCTTTGTAAAGTCATTGCTAAGCAAGATTTCAAGATAAAGTAAATAAGCATATTCTAAAAATTGCTTAAGTTAATTGTTGACCCAAGCCTACTTTTTTGGATTTTGTGTATAGATAAAAATTGGACCCACTATAAAAGAAGCCAGGGGTGAATCATATTGATCAATCAAGCCTAGCGAATAGCAGGCACCCATGCATAGACCTATATCAGTCAGTCTTCGAATTTAAATCTCAATTCTTGTGGTGATACATGACTTTAGATGGTTACAGGTCCCTTAATAAGGATATGTTCCCCTCTTAATTCATTAAAGTGGGTTCAATGCATATAGACTGTATATTTTGTTGCGATTGACAAGCTTTCAATCCAACACCAAACCTTAAACTTATTTAAAAATCTAAGTAGTAGGCCCAAGCCCAACATTGAGGTAGATGAAGTCTGCATAGGACTTTTTGAGCTCCAGTTTGAACTTAGGCAAATGTGGTAGCACTAAGGTCTCACACCCTAAGTTGTTTTGTACGGAGGTAAAGATGAAGTGGAGACGTCATGGAGGATACAATATTTGTAACAGCACGCTTGCAAGAGTCATCCTTGGCTCGTACCTTTCTTATGTAGGAAGAGTGTACATCTGAAAAAGTGTTTTAACTGTTATAGTTTGTCCCACATAGGAAAAAGAGGAACACTTTTAGTGGGTTTATTAACTAACCTATTTTCCTTAGTCTATTGGGCTTGTAGAGAGGTGTAAGAGAGCATCGTGCGCCCATAGGGCCAAAGCCTATTCAAGTGGGCTTACATATGCGAGCGAACTCAACTAAGTAGAGTCCGTTATAAAAGTAGGTCACCCTTCAACTCTAATTACACTAATTTTTGAGAGTTTTTCTAAGCCTTCTAGCACTTTGCAACATTCTTTAGCTGTGTTCATCATCATCCTTGTTGCATTCATAAGTTTATCTAGAGGAATATTTCTGAACCCAAGCTATACACGTCTCGCCTATAAAGTGCACCCAAGGCGAGATTTACTAGTTATTGGATTCTAGAGATAGACCATTGGTACCCTAGTGCATCGAATTCATATTCGAGGAGGGTGAATCTATTTCAAGGATAGTGCATTGTCACGCCTCAGCCTATCACTTATAAGTTTCCGGTTCCTCATTTTGTTCTTTGCTTGTGTGTTTTGGGCTAGTCCTCTATTTGATACCCTTAGAACAACATCTTATACATGAGGAAAAACACTACCCTTCTTAAAAACACCTTTCCATTTGGAGGTGATAGGTGCACTCCCTTTGCATCTATGATGGTGGGCGTTCATTATAAGGGGTAGTGCCTTATACCAAGGTGCATCCATGTATAGAAAATTTGTGGTTATATAAGGCACTCAAAACCTTGTGAATAGAGACAATGATTTAGCATAGGTGGCTTTACTAAAGGTTCACGTAAATTACAATAAACTAGCATAAAGGATTATTAAGAATTTTTTATTATGTATTGATAGCCCCTAATATTTCTAATTTTTATTGCAGGACTAGGTCAATTAATTCATGGGCTGGTTTCATATCCACAAAAACTTCCTGGTATGATACAATTGTTCAATTAAATGTTTATTTGGGTTCCTTGCTCCTGACCACTCAATCTTATTCAATCTTAATTAAGTCTATTTAATGACCCAGGAATCAAGAACATACATGATCAAAAGTTGAGGCATGCTCAAGCCATCAAACTTCTTGGGAGCATTTGTATTGAACTACGAAATATGAAAGTTGACGTCCTTGGTTTTCAAGTGAAACCAGCAGTCTTCCAGGCTGTCAAGCGAGGGAATGTTGAGTTTGTCACTGAGATGATTAAATCTATTCCTGAGTTAGCGTGGAGCCATGATATTACTGGAAGAAACATATTTTTTATTGCAATTTTGAACCGTCAGGAAAAGATTTTCAACCTTTTACATGGGCTTACTGACGCACAGAAGATGAAAGTGATATCTCCTTTGGATATGTTTGGAAATAGCATGCTACATTTGGTTGCGATGTTAGCACCATCGGAACAGCTTGATGGTATTCCAGGTGCCGCTCTGCAGATGCAAAGAGAACTACAATGGTTTCAGGTCAGCTTCTTTTCACCTACACCTCTCATAACATAATACATATTTTCTCTATCCATACATTCTATTTGAAACACTAAGATCCCATCTGTAGTCTCCACATTCCCTTTTAGGAGCTACTCTCAAACTTACCCCTTAATATGGCAAGTTCCATGTTAGTCCCTGCTTCCTATGAATTTTCAAGAACTCTTTCTCTATTATTATCGTGCTTTGGGTGTAAGAGAAAATAACTAAAGAAAAAAAAAGGAAGAAATATTCCATCATTTTTTTTTTTTTTTCTCATTGACGTTTAATCAATTGTTTTCTACAAATGCTAATGTGAGTAGCATACAATTATTTTTCCAATGATTTAAGGTGACTATCTAAGCTTCCCATGTCTTTATACCTCCAACCCCCTGCCTTTTTTCTCCTTAGTTTTTATACAACAAATCAAGTATTCACTTACATTTTAGTAGCATCCTTTTCAAATTTTTGATGATGTTATTGTAGGAGGTGGAAAGCATTGTGCCGCCAATATGCAAGGACGTTCTAAACTCAGATGGAAAAAGCCCAGTGAGGTGTTCTCTCAGCAGCATGCAAACTTGGTAAAAGAAGGGGAGAAATGGATGAAGGAGATAGCAGCATCTAGTTCATTTGTAGCTGCTCTCATTGTTACCATTATGTTTGCTGCAGCCTTTACTATTCCCGGGGGTAACAATGACAAAGGCGCTCCCATATTCTTGGACGATCCCTTGTTCATGGTTTTTATAATATCAGATTCAATCTCACTCTTTTTTGCTACTACTTCAGTGTTGATGTTCCTGGGAATCCTGACATCACAATATGCAGAAAAAAAATTCCTCACACGGTTGCCCACAAAGCTAATAATAGGCCTTTCCGCCCTTTTCATCTCTATTGCAGCCATGATGATAGCCTTCTGTGCTGCCCTCGCTATTTTGCTAAAGGAAAGCTCAACCAAAGTGGTTATGATCCCGATTATTTTACTTGCCTGTGTTCCGGTGGCCCTATTCGCATTATTGCAATTTCCCCTTCTTGTTAATATTTTCATTTCCACATATGGGCCAGGCATCTTCGATAGGAATGTACAACGTTTGTACTAGCTAGCTGTGTCCCTTCAATGTGTTATAACATAACGCATGTCCTTTATTAGTCTGTTCAATAATATGTTTTATTTTAAGGCGCATGTAAGAAACACACCAGTTCTATTGATGCCTATATGATTCTATATTACCTCGATTTTATGCATTGTCATATATTTTGTAATATTGAGGTTTGCAGTGAAATTCTGTGATTAAAACTTTTAGTTGTAAAATTTATGGACACATAGATGCTAAAGAAAACCAGATGGACTTTTGAATTTTGTCAACTTGCTGCAATTCACCCTACCCACCTGAAAAGTGACAGTATGCACCACCAAATCAACCCTCCGGACAGACGGTGAACCATTAACAAGTCCTATGGAGAAACTAATACAATTTTAATTTAGCAAACATGCTAGCTGCTAGCAATAGTCATTATTATTGTCTTATATGTTGTCAGCATAGCTTCGGGCTTGCTTGAAGCCGGAAAGGCTAGCTGCCACAGTTTTACAGTGCACTTTTCTAATCTTCCAATATATATGTAATTTCTAGAAGCTGGTAATAAGTTGCTAATCACCTATACTCCAGTGACATCAATGCATTGCCAATAATCTATGGCCCAAAAACATAGAACACCAAACTCACATATGACATTGTCCAAGGTATTCATGAAATCAAACCATCATGAAGATCATCAATCCTTTTGGTTCCTAGAAAGTAGCAAGAAAAAAAAAATTGAGAAAATGATTTTTTTTATTTTTGGTTTTATTATAGAAATTAATAAAGAAAATTAAATATAATTAAAATGAGTTGAAAATTTATGTATTTTAAAATTATTTAACCTTTATATATGGAGAAAAATAAGTGGAATAAGTTTAAAGAAATATATAAAAATAATTTATTAGCTTTAAACATATTTTTTATTTTTCTTTACTTTTTTCTTGTACTTTTTCTTTCTCACATTTTTCTCTCAAATTTCTTGGGAATCAAATATTGTTTGGTAATTCGATAGAAGAAAAACCAAATCTAGTATTATTCAAGGGATAGCAGTGTCAATTTTTACTTAAAAAAGAAAGAAAAACAACAAGTGACAATCTTTGAGATGATTTGGCTAAATCATGTGTGGACAGAAAGGAATCAATCCATCATACTAAGAACTTATTTGATAGTGATTCTAAAAAACGTTTTTAATTTTTTTAATACTTGAGATTTTTTTTTATCATTTAAGCATTAGAAAAATTAGAAATATTTTCTAAAATCATTTCCAAACGCATTCTAAATAAAATATTAAGTGGAAACAAAATATTGTTCAAAAAACTGCAGTCATAGATAATGCAGATACGGTTATTCAAATACAAATATAAAGTAAAATTTATATTTCACGTTAGATTCAAGTAGGAACATCTTAAAGCATAATACAACTTTTGGTTGAGCACGAAAAGAAAGAAAGAAAAAATTCTTGAAAAATTTAGGTCCCTTGCCACCTGGTAAATTCAATGCAACAAAATGGATAGCAGATGAAAAGTCTTTCCCAATTTTTATGTCAACCTCACAAAATATAAATAAGATGAAAAACACTTTAAATTTACCATTTCCCAATTTAATGTACTTAGTGTATGTTTGATTGTATTTTTATTCAAAGTATTTTTTTAATAAAAATGTTTTTTTTTAGAAAAATCACTTATTAAAGTGTTTTTTCAAGAAACACTATAAAGTGAGTTTTTATATTTTTAAAACTATTTTCTAAATTTTACCAAAGACATGATTTTTTTTTTTCAACTGTTCAATGAACTCTTAGCATTTCAGCTTGGGCAGGTGGCTGTATGTTCCATAACTAACCTTGCAAGCAACATCCATACAAAGTTTTCCAACCCAATTGGCCACTTAATAAGAAAAGTTGTTAGGTTAAGAGCTGTGAGTTCAATAGTTGGTTGGACCTTGCAACCATTATATTAAACTAGACATTATAAAAATCTTGTTTAGAGTTTACAAAAACTCTTGCATACTGGGAAAATTACAACGTCAATTAAGCATTTTCTACCAATCACGTCCAAGCATGTAATTTTATTGAATTAAAAACACTTCCATACTTGATATGAGGTTTGAAGAAAAAAAAATTGACGATCTCGAAAGGTTCTCTCACAATGCTCTAGACAATCATGCCATGATAGTGAAAGACTACAAGAGCCAATCACATGTATCCACAATTGAGAAGCCGCCCACTAGATGCAATAGAGAAAGGGAGATAACACTTTGAAAATGAGAATGCCTTATATCACTTGTTCTCTACAAATGGGAGAGGATCAGAGTAACTTAGCTATTTATAATTTCAATTAGGTAGAGCCTGGAAAACAAAAATTCCAATACGAAATGCCAGAGGAAGGTGAATGGGTGATTTGAAAATTTTCAATAAGGATTTATATATTATACCCAAATCTTTTACCCTGTGAGATGTTAGCTTGACTTGTCAAGACTTACCGGCACGGCTCAAAGAAAACCAACGTTCCCTAGGAAAGGCAAATGCTAATTCTGATTTATACCACAACTCTCCTGAGAAAGATCAGAAGTTCTAGAGGAAAATTCAGACAAGCAGAAGTATAAGGATGAGTGGTTTCCTCATCGTCTTGAGGTATTTTAGACAGAATGTTCTACCTCCTGATACAGTGATTTCAGCTGGTCTGTTCACTCCTCATGTACTGCTATTGGAGGGGAGATGTGCATGTGAGGCAAAATAAAGATTTCAGGTGAGACTGGATGTATCCCAAGCCTCTCATGAATTTAAGTGGTTAGCATCTAAATTGCATGGATTCAGGCAATGTACACCATTTTGTTGGTGCTGATTCCTCCTGCATCAGTTGTGACCTTGCCCAATATGGAGAATTGGGATATGAGCCAATTAGCCAGAAGTCTTCTTCAATTCCGAAAAAGCTCGATATTTATGGCCGATAAGCTGCTGGTGAAGAGAGTTAGAACTCTGAAAACCTTGAAGAATATGAATTGTCGTTATCAAAATCAAATATGGAATTTGGTTCAGTTTCCATGAAGACTGACGTAGATGACACTGCTGAGTGCTCCTTTTCTAATGTATTGGGTATGGCAATCATAGGAGAAATGAGTCCAGAAAGGGATCCAAAAATGCCACAAGTATACCAGTGGTTCATGCTAGTGAAACTTAAATCCTTGCTATTCACAATGGGAAGGCAGTGGGGACTATTTCTACCGGCCAGCTGTTCATAGAGCCAGATTTTCTGGAGGCTCGCAAGCTTAAAGAATGGTTTGACAAGGAAGGAAGGAACACCCCTTCTGTCTCTATTTCCAGAGAAGTAATAACTATGGGCAGAACAGATGTTCGAAAGACATTTCTCAAATCAGAGATGAGAGGCAAGGGACTTCTGAAAAGCCAGATTGGATTACTGTCTGTGCAACTGTTTCTTTCGTAAAAGTTGAAAATTTTTGTTATACAGCATGCCCCATTATGATTGGTGATCGTCAACGCAACAAAAAGGTTATGAACAATGGAGATGGGAAATGGCGATGTGAGAGGTGTGATCAGTCTGTTGATGATTGTGACTACAGGTATATTATTCAGTTTCAGATACAGGACCATACTGGCAAGAAGAGCTGATCCCATTCTTCCAATCCGCAGCACTTCCAAAAGAACGTACCACTGTTCAACAATGATACCTTGAACTCTCCAAGCAGGTCAAGGCTAAGTTTGGAAAGGTTGATCCTCACTTCCTTAAGTTAGGAGATGCTATGATCGCATGGATTGAAGCTTAGGATGAGCTCAACCCATCTGCTGGAGATTCTTCGATCTAACCAAACCACCGGCTCTGCCAAGTATGAGAAGCTGTTTGGAGACAAATCCTGAAGCGTAAAAATCTTTGGAACTGCTTTGATTCTAAAGCTCCAAGCTTGAAAGCATTTCACAACCAGAAAACAAATGCTGAAACCAGAAATTCTTTGAAAAGATCGCTTGTAAAAATTATACTGTCTTCAAAGGCACGAGTTCAAGCTTAATCATGAAGAGTGGGAAACCTGTGGTCAGAATTCTGATTTTGGGTGGAAGCAGAATGCTGAATCTGTGATGAAGTTGTACATTGAAATTACTGATCAGTTTTCCATTGAAAGTAAAGAGAGTGCTCTGGTTTGGCAATATCAGAAATTGGTTTTGGATGCAGGCTCAATAGCCCCACAGTCCCATCACCTCAAATGGGTTCTTTCTTACCCCATGCTCGGAGATTGAGAGACTAGAGATTGGATTGAAACATTTGAAGGACACGAATGCAGTGTGGAGTTACTGCTCGGATAGCCTGTTCTTGCTCGTCCCTAGCCTTGATATCCCTAGTACCTGTCAGTATCTATTCCTCCTACTCCATTGGGTTTCAGAGTTGGAGTTTGAAGAGACAAATCTCCAAATCAGTTTCTCGATGGCCGGGAATTCAAGAGTACCCGCATTAGTGAATCTGAACTGGATGATTACAGATACATATATTACAGAGAATTGCAGGGGATTTCTTGTGCTTTTGACCAAGCTGTCAGCGCCTACCAAAATCGGTGATTTTGGTTGCAAAAGGAGCGCTCAAGGAACTTCTCATTCTCTTGGCAAATAAAAATGCTCTGAGAAAGGCTTCTGAAAAGTGTCATACCAACTCTTCATCAGGCCTTGTAGCATCGTACCCTTAAGGAACTTCTAAAGCCCAAGTCACAGAAAGGGAGCTCAAAATGCAAAGAAGTCTCTGGTGTTCCAGTAGCCAGAATAGTTGGCAATGAGGAGAAAAGGTCATCAGGTCCTTAATGAAGGCATTGCCAAGTGTACCTACAACCTGAAGATTCAACAGTTTCGGAAATCATTCGCTGAACTTGGAAGTCACTGGGCTTTGACAATTAACCTGAAAAGGAAACAACCTGAAGAACACTTAATAGAGATAGTTTCATGCATAAGCAACGATCAGAAGAGATTGGTATTGCTAAATCAGTAGTTCTAAGCCAATTCCAGCATCAGTAGGGTAAGTTGTGAGCTACTGCAGATCAATGAAGTCCTGTATGGTGGTACTTGGTTCCAGTAAATTCGTCTATACTTGGGGTAAAGGTCATTATGTGTGCATTTGGGCCATGGGAGCTAGATGGTCAGGAGACCACTCAAGTGAGAGGAGCATGCTACAAGCAGTAGGGTTGTCCAAGTGCTGCCTATGCGTGGTTCAGCAGAAGCAGAGCAGGACCTTCGACCAATATTGACTGTACATGGTTTCGTGATGTCTCCTTGCATGGGATCCAGAATCTCAAAATCCAGCTGGAAATGGTGGCTGACTCTGAAGCTCCCCGAACCAAATATGCAAATAAGGAACTCGATCCAAATGCATCTCCAATCACTACCAGAGCCGCTTCAGTTGTATCTCCTGGAACTTCAACCACCAACATCAGCAATGCAGTCTTAGTCGCACCCCCAGGCCCCCACTCCACCATGGTCACCTTGGTGCACACTGTCCTCCTCCATTTGTTTCTTTGATCGGAAACTTACAGTTTTGAACTAAATTTTCAAATCCTTTTTCCATTCAAATAATCCCAATTTTAAAAATCCATCCTCAGACACTTGTAGGCAATAAAATCCTTATTTTCAATAAACTTTTTGCTGTCAAATTTTCTTCTTGGCATGCATTTTCTTTGTTTCTTATAATAATTTTCATGATTTTCTCAATTTTTAAAAAGCATGACTAATTAAATTTTATGATTAAAAAAAAAAGGAATTTAAGGAATTAATTAATGCAAAAATAAATTGAGTCTTAGTGGGCCCAATATCCATGATATTTTCTTTGATAATAATGTAAGTAAATACTTGTTTGATGTTAATTGAACTTGATATGACCTTACTATTGTGATATATAAGATATTTCATACCTACTATGGTGCACTAACCCTGTTTTCCTTTTCCTATGAAACTGCATTATTACTCGATACTAAGGTACACTTCTATTCTTGCCTTGTTTATTTATTCTTCATGCATGACTTGTTTTCATTATATGACTTATCATTCTTAATATCCATTAATTAACTAGTTAATTGTCATACATGTCTTAACTTGATTAGTAGATACTTAATTTTAGAGTTTAGAAGGGTGTTATAGCTTATTGTCATACCTTTCTAATAAGTAACCTAACCTCTGCACCAAAATTTGTTTTTATAGACCCGATTTTCCTTTCAAGAGTCACACTTAGGATTTTCTTTCTTATTTTATTTTGCTTTTTGAAAATAGACAAAAATAAGTAACGATCCCAAGTTTTTTTCTAAAAATTGATTTTTTTCACAATATAGAGCGAGTCACGTCATTTATAAATAGTTTATAACCAATGTTTGAAATATAGAAAAAATTTGACGATCGATAGAAATTTCAGTATTTTTTTCAGAAATATCACCGATATTTCAGTATTTATCAATATTTTTACCGATTTTTCGAGAAAATTTCCGATATTTCCTACGTCCCCGAGTGCGCCTACAGTCCAGTGCACGCTCCAGCCCACGCAAGCCTGCACGCCTAGCATGCATCATTATTTATTTTGCAGCTTAGGGGATTCGAATCCTCCATGCCTTCCCTGCATCCAGAGGTAATAATATATATATATAACACCCACATTAAGATATAATCCTACAATTGTCCAATATCTCCTTGCATTCTCTTCTTTGAACAGATTTGCATTACTGATCTCTTGATTATCATCTTGAATTCAGTTTTTTTTCTGAATGGCCTTGGTGTTTTTTGGTAGGTGTCCTTTTAAACTGTGGCTCAACCAAAGAGATAGTCACAACGAACCTGAAATTTATTACCGATGAAAGCTTCATTTCCGTTGGCAACTCATCAACCCCAATACTGTCTACTGCTACGTGATTCCGGAAATTTCAGTAAACCCGGCCAAAAGGCTTGAGTGCAATCCCTGGCTACCAAGGGACTAAGATGCTCATTAATAATATATGTTCAATTTAAATTTATTAAGATTCATCATTAAAAAGTAAAAACCTAATTCTAATTATTTTATTTTAAATTATATTTAATTGATTAATAATTAAAATATAAAAATCAATATTATAATTTTTTAATAAGTTTTTTTTATACTATTTATATGATAATTAAATATAAAAAAATATAAATATTAAAAAATCATATATGTATCATAATTTATTTCATACTATTAAATGCATTTGAATTAAATAAATTATATTTTTAATATTAAATATATCATCATTTATCTCATTAATTCTATTCTAAAAAATTACTATTACTTCACTTTTAAATTTTTTATATTTATCATTTTAATTTTGAATTTTTTAATTTTAAAATATTAAAAATATAAATAATAATGATAATAATAAAGTTATAATATTTTATAAATTAAAATTAATTTGATAAGATAAATAATAAACTATATATAAGACCATTATATCCTTGCATATGAATATTTTTTTTCATAACAATATCTATGTTAATTATATTTACAAAATAACTTTAAAATGTGTATTTTTATTTATTTTATATTTTTTTAGAGTTTTTTTTTTCAAATTTTTTCATGAATTTTAAATAATTTTTATTTTATCGATATTTTTGTCAAAAGATCCATATATATTTCTCCAATATTTATGATATATCCGTAAAATCCGATATATCCGTGTTTACATGTTTGGTACGAAAAATATGAGAACGGTACAAAAAATGTGATCAATACATGTTTGGTACTTTCATCACATTTTTCATATTGACTTTTAGTTTTAAAATTTTTGAAATTACAAATTTCAAAAATACTATCATTAGTAACTTAAAAGAGTATTAGTAATTTATTTTATTGTAATTTAATTTTAAAAACTTTAAATTCAAAAAATGTAAAATTTGGAAAGTATAGAAAAAAATTAGGATGATCTAATTACCTAAGCTTTACATATGATTATCAAAATGTTGAATTTTTATGTTGAATTTAAATGTTTAATAATTTGTTAAAAATAAAATAATGTAATTATGATATATGATGATTTTTTTTGTTAATAAATATGTTTTCAAATTTTATATCATTTTTATTTTTATTTTTTTCCAATTCTATTTTTATCTCATATTTATTTTATTTAAACCCAAAATTATTGAGAATGGAGGAAGAAAGAAGGCCACAACCGGTTCTTCCCTTAACTGGTTAAGTGGAATTTTTATTTCAAATTTAAAATGGATGGCCAAGATGTAATCTTGGACATCCAATGGCTTGAAAAACTTTTTCGGTAGGTACTGAAGAGGTACCCTAGAATTTTCCTATCAACTATTATAACTTGTTGATTAGGGTCATAAGGTCAACTATTATAACCCGTTGACTAGGGTCATAAGGTCAATTATTATAACCCATTGAAAAGGCCATATAATGTATAGTCAAACACTTTATTTTATTAATACAAACTTGCAAAACAAAATATTATATCTCCAAAACTTTTCACTTTTCATAAATAAACAAAGAAAATTCTCAAAAAATACTTTCCATGCAAAACACATATTGGATCCATGCGAAAAGATAAAAATAATATTTTTACACATTTCAAAATACAATATAGAAAGAAAATTATTTTCTTCTATAAAAATCTGCATTAATTTCCTTTACCTTGAAAAAGCTCTAAAAAACTTGAATTATTTAGTTTGACGAATTACTCCTCACCTAACATAATATCACACACCACATTTATTATTGATTATTTATCTAGAGATATAAATTTGACATTCCTAACAATATTTTATATAGTTCTCAGCAATTCTAATTAATTTCATATGTTAACATTATTAGAGAAAATAGTATTTTCAACTTCCTAAACAATAATAAATTAATTTAATAAGTTTCTAAATTTTTATAAAATTCATATTCCTCCCTAATTTTATCCTAACTATTTATTTCTTTATATACTTAAATTAAATTAAAGCTTGTACAAAAACTGTTATTGTTATTATTATTATTATTATCATCATCATCATCATCATCATTATCGTTATTCTTATTAATCCCAATGTCCCTATTACTCAACAAAATACCCCATGTAATTTTAACAACTCCAACAACC
Organism: Vitis amurensis; assembly: GCA_037355405.1. Classification (NCBI taxonomy): domain Eukaryota; kingdom Viridiplantae; phylum Streptophyta; class Magnoliopsida; order Vitales; family Vitaceae; genus Vitis; species Vitis amurensis. The sequence goes on from CM074688.1 coordinate 10,414,352, forward strand.
CTAACAACTTTACTCATTATTATTATTTTAATTTATTCCACTACCAGCCTTTGTCTCTCACAATTACATATATATATATATTCATCCCAATACAGTGTCTTAAATCCAAAATCTAGAAACATGCAATTCTTAATCTTATTATTTTCTAATCCCTTAAAGCCACATCTAATCATAGATTTATTTACTCATTTAATTTTTTTAAAATTTCATTGTTTAGATCTATTCATCTAATTTTTTTTTTTCGAATTTCCCTATTTTCATCAATGAAACAACCTATATTCCTAATTTCAATCTTTTGATCTTAAAATAATTTAACTAAACTAACCATAATCTAAATTAAATTTTTTCTAAAGAATATCTAATGTGTTCAAAACTAATTAACAAATATAATATATTAACTAGGGTTAGAATCTTATATAGAAAAATCTGAACTTCAAACTCTAGACCTCCAGACCTTTAGCCCTACGTTCTCCAATTCTCTGATTTTTTTTGTTAATAGAGTTTTCTGAATAAAGAAGATAAGAGGAAAATTTAATTTATACCTAGGACTTTTAATTGTAAAAGGACTCTTTTAACTTTAATGAGTTTAATTAATTAATTAATTAATTAATTTTCAATTTACTACTTTGGCCCTAAAGTTTATTTTGGGGTGTTACATCTATCAACACTAAAATTCTTTTAGAGAGCTAAGAAAGTTGAATGTTATAATGGGGACAAAATTATACAACTTGATAATGTAATCGTCATATGTAGAAATCAAAATTTTTAGTGAAATAAATTATCACTAAATTGGTCTTAAAAAAAATGTAACTCCCTAATTCGACAAAATTTGGAATTAATAAGTGATAGGTCCTATACACATTTGACATGCCGCATGTATTAAAAAGGTGACATGTGACGAAATTTGGAAGAACACAAAATTGAGTCTTACAAATAAAATCAAAATTTTGAATTGCTACCAAAAGAGAATTAAAATAAAATAAAATATTCTCTTCTTTACAAAGGAAACAAATATTCCATTTGAAGTCAAAAGAGAATAAAGAGTAAATAAATATTATATTGTTGGCAAATTTCCTTAATGAAGAAGACAAGTTACTAAAGTCAAAGAACTAAAATTATTTGAATCAAGCAAATAAATCTTAGGGAATTCCAAAACTTAATTCCCTAATTTCACTTATAAATAAAGTGACTTTCTTCAAGGAATGGACTTCTTTGGATTGAAAAAATGATTGTACACAGGAAATAAGGCTTCATAAAGAAAAAAAAGTTTCACAAAATCTTCCTGTAAGTTTAAGAAACGATAGAAGTACTACACACAATTTTCGCCTTTCAACAAGTTCATTTCAGAACAAGCCACTTGTGGCCCTTGATTGATCTCTAAAATCAAATAAATATTTTTATCGTAGTCTTTCAAATTGTGATCAAGGTGAAAGAATCAAATGGATATATTATTTTACAAAAGAATATTACCAAAAAGATTGTACCCCCGCAATTTAATAATTTTAATAAAAAAATTTGTTTTGCATATTTTTCCTATTATCTTGGTTACATTGTAGGACTTTCACGAAATTTGTGTGCATAAATTTCTAGCATGCCCAATGACACTTCTTTGCCTCTCATCTCTTCCGCCAAGAAAGTGATCACTACCAAGACAATGACATCTAAAAAGACTCAAGTTATGCATGTCGACAAGGGTGATGATAAGATTTTCATTACCCAATCATAACACAACACCTCTACGAGCCTTGTGACCCACGACAAAGCAAAATCAGCTACTACACCTTTAGCAAAGTTAGCAAGTGAGCACACTTGTTTGAAAACAATGGGGACACACAACAATTACCAACTAGTCATCACCTTGGCCTCTTTGGGGTAGAAAGGGTCAAAGTCTTCATGGTAGGGAAAAACACTTTTCCACACTAAAGGGCTTTAGCAATAAGTTCACTTCCTCCGTTGCCAATGCCAACTCCAATACCAACTCACATGCACTTTGGATCACTATCTGGGATGTTAAAATAGGACAACTCCTTTAATCATTCCGACTCTTTTACTTCTTCCTTCGTGATGACTATGTTGATAATGACAATAGACACTATGTCAATAGAAGAACAATTAGCTGAGATTCATCACATTAATAAACTCACTAAGACCATTAAGGAGAAAGATTTGCAAATAGCATCCCTCATGAGTAAGGTTAAGACATAGACACAAAATATGGTTGAGTCAAGCCAAGGATTTACTCACTCTCTTAAGATTGCATCTCTAGGTGATGTACCACATATGTCTAAGTTGGTGCAAATCGAGGGGCAAATTGTTGAATCTACCTTGGTGGCATCACTATCTATCCAATAACTTTAGTATATGATAACTAACACCATTAGAGTGCAATTTCATGGACCCCCAAAAAGTACACTCATGTACTCTAAGCCTTACACCAAGAGGATTGATAACCTACATATGTTTATGAGTTATTAACCTCCAAAGTTCTAGAAATTCGATGGAAAGGGAAATCCGAAGCAACACCTTCACTATTTCATCTAAACTTGCAACAATGCAGGTATAGAGGGTGACCAATGTGTCAAAAAATTTGTTCAATCTCTTCAAGGGAATGTCTTTGATTTGTATACTGACCTTGCATTCGAGTGCATTGACAGTTAGGGTAAAATGGAGTGCAAATTCCTCAACTGCTTCTATAGCACTCGATGAACTATAAACATGATGGAGCTTACTAATACCAAACAATGGAAAGACAAGTCGGTTGTTGACTACATCAATTGTTGGTGTTCCTTAAGCCTTGACTGCAAAGATAGATTATTTGAGGTGTCAATTGTGGAGATGTGCATATCAGGCATGCATTGGGGTCTTTTATACATTCTTTAAGGGATACGACCCCATACCTTTGAAGAGTTGGCTGCACGAGCTCATGACATAGAGCTTGTCATGAAAACAAATGCAAGTGAAAACATGTCTATTAAAGAAATCAACGGTGATAGTACTAGAGGCAAAAACATCGGAAGAGAATGTGACGTCAAATTTTACTACAATTGTTTTCAAACCTCGGTACTCTAGTGATGCTCCTAAGAGTATGAGTGTAAACTGCATATTGCTCCTATCATATAAAAGATTAAACTATAGTAACAAATGAAAAATAAAAAAGAATAAAAATTATGCCATAAATATATATATATATATATATGTATCTTTTTTGGAAAACTTCTTAAATTGAGGAACAAACCTTTTACATTAAAGAAGTCAAATTTGGATATTCTAAACTAAAATCTCTAACTTCTCTAAATGTAAGTGTTTTCTTTTCTTTAGCATGAGGTGTTCTCAAAAGGAAAATGCAACCCAGAAGCTAAATCAAAAAATGAAGCTTCAAAAGTTAAGATCAAACTCCAAACATTCTTCAACAAACTTGTGGAAGAATATCAAACACAATACAAAAGTGTCATTCATCCATCTTCAAAGCCAAATAAGACAAAGTCGGGTTCTTTAAAACACTCGAGGAAATTATTGATAAATTTACTTGGGATCAAGTCATCATTGATCCTTGATTAAACTTTGCTCCAACAACACGTGTTTACCACCCTTGGATTAAAATCAAGTCTAAGCTTCACACATTCTTCAACAAGCTCGTGGAAGAATATCAAACACGATACAAAAGTGTCATTTATCCACCTTCAAAGTTGAAGAAGACAAAGTCAAGTTCTTTAAAGCATTAAAAGAAATTATTGATAAGTTTACTTGAGATCAAGTCATCATTGATCCTTAATTAAACTTTGCTCCAAGAACATGTGTTTACCACTCTTGGATTAAAATCAAGTCTAAACTTGGCACGTTCTTCAACAAGTCTATGGAAGAATATCAAATACAATACAAAAGTGTCATTCATCCATCTTCAAGGTTGAAAATCGAGACAAATTCAAAGGATATTTTTTTGTTCTCCAAAATACTTAAGAAAGATCTTTACAGGTTTGGTTGATAATAAGTCATCTCTGACCCTCAATTAGACTTTGTTTCAAGAACATGCGTTTATCACCCTTGGATTAAACTTAAGACAAGTGACGTTCCTAGCCCATATGAGTGAAGACTTTAACACTTAAGTCGCATTAAGTGTTGAAAGTATAACACCGTACAACTTCAAGGTTATGACTTGCCTACATAGATGTTAAGTGTAGTTCCAATTTTAATTAAAAAGTTGGACATCACTATGCATCCAAGTATAATCAATTTGCATGAGTGAAAATCTTAGCACTTAAGCCATATTAAGTGCTAAAAGTACAACATCACGTAGTGTCAAAGTTGTAACTTGTTTGCATAAGTGTTAAATACAATTATGGTTTTAATTAAATGTTAAAACTTGGATACCTCTATGCATTTAAGTCAAATCAATTTGCATGAGTGAAGACTTTAGCATATAAGGGTCGAAAATACGACACTTCTTCATGCTAGGGCTACAACTTAATCACATGAGGGTCAAACTTTAAATATTCTTTTTTTTTTTTTTATGGATATTTAAGTTTATTAAAAAAAAAATTCCTCCTCAAATGTTAAAGTGATTTTTTTTTAAAAAAAGAAAGATTACCTAAAAACAATTTCATCTCTGCAAACGATGAAGATCGATACGTGTTCAAGATGGTAAGGATCCATTGTGCGACTCCATTATAACATATATTTATATATGTTAAGGAGTCATGCATGCCATCATCCTCATAGTGAGTCATCCATACAAAGTCGTCTCCATTGTGTGTCATCTACGCGTCATGATACTACTCCACACATGCCCCATCATCCCCACAATCCAAGGATGAAAGCTTTCCCCAAGAGAGTCCAAGTTGGGTTTCTTAAATTATTGTTCTTTTTATATAAAAGAAAAATAAGGAGGATAAATTGGAAGAGAAGATGTCTATGAAAAAAAGAAAGTGGAAGTTCAGATTAATTTTTTTACTTTATTTTTATCTTTCTTTGATATCAAGTGGAAAGAAATGAAGAAAAAAAAAATTGTATTTCAAAAAAGTGTTAAAGAGATATTTTAAAATAGGAAACTTCCTATTAAAATACTTCTTCGGAAAAAATTTCAAAGAAGAACGAAGGGTAACTTCAAGACCCACCCCATATACATTGCAATGCATGCACGAGATACATTTTGAAGTGGGGGGCATTTATTGATATCAATATTTTTGGTGAAATAAATTATAACTAAATTAGTCTTAAAAAAAAATGTGGCTCCCCAAATCGACAAAATTTGGGATTGGCAAGTCATAGGTCCCATGCACATTTGACACGTGACATGTTTTAAAAAGGTAACATGTAGTGAAATTTGGAAGACTGCTAAATTTAGTCTTGCAAATAAAATCAAATCTCTCAATTGCTTCCAAAAGATAGTTAAAATAAAATAAAATATTCTCTGGTTGATAAATTTCTAAAGTAAATAAATATTCAAATTGAAGTAAAAAAAGAATAAAAAAATGAATAAATATTTTGTTGATGACAAATTTTCTTAATAAAGAAGACAATTAAGTTGTTAAAATCAAGGAACCAAAATTCTTTGAATCAAACAACTAAATCTTAGAGAATTTAAAAAATTAATTATCTAATTTCACCTATAAATAGGGATGACTTTCTTCAATAGTGGACTTCTTTGGATCAGCAAAATGATTCTATATAGAAAATGAAGCTTCACGAAAAAAAAAATCACTAAATCTCCTTGCAAGTTTAAAAAGTGATAGAAGTATTACACATGCGATCTTTGCATTTTAAAGAGTTCATTAAGGAACAAACTATTTGTGACCCTCAATTGATCTTAAAAATCAAACAAACATTTTCATTGTTATATTTCAAATTGTGATTAAGATACGAAATTTATGCCTACAATTATCTCGAGATGCAATCCTTTCTTTGGAGAAATAGAAATTCAACCCATCATGATGGAAGAATTGTTTCCTCATAAGCTGTGATTGCTTGAGAAGAAGATGAAAGTAAAAGAAAATATTGAAGGCTTCATTAAAACTAAAACTAAAACTTTATGGCTCTAGCTCCTATATCCTGTCAATTAATCCAAAATGGAATATGACACATTTTACTTTGTTGCATTTTACATTTTGTACTAATTTCATGGTAAAAATCATTTAGTTTATAAGACTATTTTATCAATATTCATTGCTATTGCATATAATTAATTTTTTATAACTAATATGACACATACCAAAAGAAAATGATGTTTAATTAGAAAAAATATTTATCAAATATTATTCCAAAAATCACCTTAAATGATCTCAAAAGTAGTTTTTAGAACTTTGCCTTGCCATTAATTTTTATGGCCAGTCCTTCTAACCCAGTCAGTATCACACCCCTAGATATATCTTTGGTATTCGCTAGTTTAAAAGTCAATTTTATAATTAGAAATTACTTTTAAAAAAATATTATACTCCGTATAATGAAGACATGTGTTATGACTCTTAAAAAAATCTTATACTCCGTATTATTTTAAATGATACCTCCAAAGTTCTATATATTTGATGGAAAGGGAAATCTGAAGCAACATATTCACTATTTCATCAAAACTTGCAACAATGCAGGTATAGAGGGTGACCAATGTGTCAAACAATTTGTTTAATCCCTTCAAGGGAATGTATTTGATTGGTATACTAACCTTGCATTCGAGTGCATTGACAGTTAGGGTAAAATGGAGTGCAAATTCCTCAATTGCTTCTATAGCACTCAATGAACTATAAGCATGATGGAGCTTACCAATACCAAACAATGGAAAGACAAGTCGATTGTTGACTACATCAATTGTTGGTGTTCCTTAAGCCTTGATTGCAAGGATAGATTATTCGAGGTGTTAGCTATGGAGATGTGCATATAAGGCATGCATTGGGGTCTTTTATACATTCTCTAAGGGATACGACCCTATACCTTTCAAGAGTTGGTTGCACGAGCTCATGACATAGAGCTTGTTATGAAAACAAATGCAAGTGAAAACATGTCTATTAAAGAAATCAACATTGATATTACTAGACGCAAAAACATCAGAAGAGAGTATGACATCAAATTTTACTACAATTGTTTTCAAACCTCGGTACTCTAGTGATGCTCCTTAGAGCATGAGTGTAAACTACATATTGTTCCTATCCTACAAGAGATTAAACTATAGTAACAAAAAAATAAATAAATAAATAAAAATTTTGCCATAAAAAAATTATATATATAAATTGAGGAACAAACCTTTTGCATTAAAGAAGTCAAATTTGGATATTCTAAACTAAAATCTCTAACTTCTCTAAATGTAAGTGTTTTCTTTTCTTTATCATGAGGTGTGCTAAAAAAGAAAATGCAATCCAGAAGATAAATCCAAAAATGAAGCTTAAAAGTTAAGATCAAACTCCAAACATTCTTCAATAGGCTTGTGGAAGAATATCAAACACAATACAAAAGTGTTATTCATCCATCTTCAAGGCAAAAGAAGACAAAGTCAGGTTCTTTAAAGCACTTGAGGAAATTATTGATAAATTTACTTGAGATCAAGTCATCCTTGATCCTTGATTAAACTTTGCTCCAACAACACGTGTTTACCACCCTTGGATTAAAATTAAGTCTAAGCTTCACACATTCTTCAACAAGCTAATGGAAGAATATCAAACATGATACAAAAGTGTCATTTATCCACTTTCAAAGCTAAAGAAGACAAAGTTAGGTTCTTTAAAACACTAAAAGAAATTATTGATAAGTTTACTTGAGATCAAGTCATCATTGATCCTAAATTAAACTTTGCTCTAAGAACATGTGTTTACCATTCTTGGATTAAAATCAAGTCCAAACCTGACACGTTCTTCAACAAGTCTATGGAAGAATATCAAATACAATACAAAAGTGTCATTCATCCATCTTCAAGGTTGAAAATCAAGATAAATTCAAAGGATCTTTTTTTGTTCTCCAAAATACTTAAGAAATATCTTTACAAGTTTGGTTGAGAAAAAGTCATCTCTGACCCTTAATTAGACTTTGTTTCAAGAACATGTGATTATCACCCTTGGATTAAACTTAAGACAAGTGACATTCCTAGCCCGTATGAGTGAAGACTTTAACACTTAAGTCGCATTAAGTGTCGAAAGTATAACACCGTACAACTTTAATGTTATGACTTGCCTACATAGATGTTAAGTGTAGTTCCAATTTTAATTAAAAAGTTGAACATCACTATGCATCCAAGTCAAATCAATTCGCATGAGTGAAGATCTTAGCACTTAAGCCATATTAAGTGCTAAAAGTACAACATTGCGTAGTGTCAAAGCTGTGACTTGTTTGCATAAGTGTTAAATACAATTATGGTTTTAATTAAATGTTAAAACTTGGTTGCCACTATGCATTTAAGTAAAATCAATTTGCATGAGTGAAGACTTTTAGCATATAAGGGTCGAAAATACGACACTTCTTCATGTTAGGGCTACAACTTAATTACATAAGGATCAAACTTTAAATATTCATATTTTTTTTTATGGATATTTAAGTTTACTAAAAAAAATTCCTCCTCAAGTGTTAAGATGGTTTTTTATTTATTTTTAAATTACCTAAAAACAACTTCATCTCTACAAACGATGAAGATCAACAGGTGTTCAAGATGGTGAGGATCCATTATGCGACTCCACTATAACATATATTTATATATGTTAAGGAGTCATGCATGCCATCATCCTCAGAGTGAGTCATCCATACAAAGTCGTCTCCATTGTGTCATCCATGTGTCATGGTGCTACTTCATGCATGCCCCATCATCCCCACACTCCAAGGATGAAAGACTTCTCCAAGAGAGTCCAAGTTGGGTATCTTAAATTATTGTCCTTTTTATATAAAAGAAAAATATGGAGGATAAATTGGAAGAGAAGATGTTTATGAAAAAAGAGAAAGTGGAAGTTCAGATTAATTTTTTATTATTTATTTATTTTTTTTACTTTTATTTTTATATTTCTTTGATATTAAGTGGAAAGAAATGAAGAAAACAAAATCGTATTTCAAAAGAGTGTGAAAGAGGTATTTTAACATAGGAAACTTCCTATTAAAATACTTCTTCGGAAAAAATTTCAAAGAAGAACGAAGGGTAACTTCAAGACCCACCCCATATACATTGCAATGCATGCACGTGATACGTTTTGAAGTGGGGGGCATTTGTTGATATCAATATTTTTAGTGAAATAAATTATAACTAAATTAGTCTTAAAAAAAATGTGGCTCCCCAAATCGACAAAATTTGGGATTGGCAAGTCATAGGTCCCATGCACATTTGACACGTGACATGTTTTAAAAAGGTAACATGTAGTGAAATTTGGAAGACTACAAAATTTAGTCTTGCAAATAAAATCAAATCTCTCAATTGCTTCCAAAAGATAGGTAAAATAAAATAAAATATTCTCTTGTTTATAAATTTCTAAAGTAAACAAATATTCAAATTGAAGTAAAAAGAGAATAAAAAATAAATAAATATTTTCTTGTTGACAAATTTCCTTAATAAAGAAGAAAATTAAGTTGTTAAAATCAAGGAACCAAAATTCTTTGAACCAAACAACTAAATCTTAGAGAATTTAAAAAATTAATTATCTAATTTCACCTATAAATAGGGATGACTTTCGTCAATAGTGGACTTCTTTGGATCGACAAAATGATTCTATATGGAAAATGAAGCTTCACAAAAAAAAATAAAAATAAAATCACTAAATCTCCTTGCAAGTTTAAAAAATGATAGAAGTATTACATATGTGATCTTTGTATTTTAAAGAGTTCATTAAGGAACAAACTATTTGTGACCCTCGATTGATCTTAAAAATCAAAGAAACATTTTCATTGTTATATTTCAAATTGTGATTAAGATACAAAATTTATGCCTTCAATTATCTTGAGATGCAATCCTTTCTTTGGAGAAAGAGAAATTCAACCCATCATGATGGAAGAATTGTTTCTTCATAAGCCGTGATTGCTTGAGAAGAAGATGAAAGTAAAAGAAAATATTAAAAGCTTCATTAAAACTAAAACTAAAACTTTATGGTTCTAGTTCCTATATCCTGTCAATTAATCCAAAATGGAATATGACACATTTTACTTTGTTGCATTTTACATTTTGTACAACTCTTTTCATGGTAAAAACCATTTAGTTTATAGGACTCTTTTATCAATCATCATTGCTATTTGCATGTAATTAATTTTTTATAACTAATATGACACATGCCAAAAGAAAATGATGTTTAATTAGACAAAATATTTATCAAATATTATTCCAAAAATCACCTTAAATGATCTCAAAAGCAATTTTTAGAACTTTGCCCTACCATTAATTTTTATGGCCAGTCCTTCTATCCCATTCAGTATCTTACCCCTAGATATATCTTTGGTCTTCGCTAGTTTAAAAGTCAATTTTATAATTAGAAATTATTTTTTAAAAATCTTATACTCCGTATAATGAAGACATGGCAACTCAACTCCATTGTCCGTTGCGCGCATGGTCCCTCCCCACGTAACCACCTTCCCTTTCTTCATCAATAATTATGTTTCTTACAGTAAAATGCAGACAGCTGGCCAGCAATATTGTCCACATGTGCTCCATGTTCCGTCCATTCACAACACCGGGGGCGGGATGATTGATAGAAAAATATATATATACTGGCCATGGAAAGTGAGATATATGGGAAGGATAAGGTTGATGAGTCAGCCCATGGTCTTAAGCTTTTTAACTTATATAAGGACATGTCCTTCAAGTATGGAATTGCTTATCCCTGAATCTTCCAATTAACTATTCCTTTTATGATATTTTTCCCCTGTCTCATTATTTTTAATCATTTTTTATCGTTTATCTTTTTCTTAATCACTGCCCTTTTCTCGTTTTGAAAGAGAAAATAAGAACATTTAAAAGGCTATTATATTCCAAGTTTACTGATACAGTCAAATTTTTTTCTGGCAACAGTCATCCTTCACACATAAATATAGGAAAAAATTATGATCTTTCCAAAAAAACTCATACTAAGTTCACCTTATGCCTTAAGCAAAAATGATTATTTTCAGTGTGTAACACTTCAAAGATCGAATGATAGTAAAAGTGTAAAAAGATATGATTATTTGATTGGTTTTCAGAGGAAAAATGAACGAAAACTATAAACTTGTTTAGCAACTGTTTTCGAGAACAATTTTATCAAGAATAAAAAAGCATATTTGATAATTAAAAACTATTTTTTGTTTTCTATTTTGAAGAGTAGAAAATATAGTTGTGGACCCCGTATTTTTCACTATGCATTCCCACTCGATAGCGAAACTCACTTTTTATTTGAAAATGATTTATTTCTTTAGAAAATGACTTGGAGTCGTCACTTATTTTTGTTTTATTTTTAAAGGGAAAACACAATAAGAAAGAAAAACCCTAAGTGTGACTCTTGAAGGAAAAATAGGTTTGTGAAAAACCAAGTCTAGGTCCAGTGGTCAGATTACTCATTGGGAAGGTACGGTAATGATCGTAGCACCCCTCTAAGTCCCTAAAACGGGCCTCTACTAAATAAAATGAAGCAAGTATGACAATTGATTGATCAAACATGGATACCAAAAGAATATCAATTTAAAAATAATCAAATGAACAAGAAAGGTAGAGGCTGTACCTGAGTGATGAGCCGATTATTTCCTAGAAAATGAAGATTAGTGAACAAACACAAAATAATCGCATACATGTCATAAAGTGAGGCAAGTCAATGCAGCATATCAATCAATCAATCAATTAATGGGAAAATTACATATGTTGGGTCCCACCAAAACCCGATTTGTCTTGCATGAATTGGTATCACAAATATCATTATTTCGGAATTATGAAAAATTCGTTCTTGCTTATGTAAAATCAAGAGAAATAGAAGATTATTCAAAAAACCGAAGTGGAATTAAAACTGTTCAAGAGAAAGCTGGATTTTTGAAATGTGGAAATTGGAATTTTGGAAATTAGGAATTAAATTTGGAAATCAGAATATTAAAGAATTATTTAATGATGGAATTTTTAAAAATAAACAAATAAAATAATAATAGCGCAAATAATAATGATTAAATAAATAAATTTGAAAATTGGAATTTTGGAAATTGGAAATTAAATTCAAAAATCGGAATTTTGAAGAATTATTTAAAGATGGAAATTTTAAAAATAAATAAACAAATAAAATAATAAAAATAAAAATAAATAAATAAATGTGAAAATTCGAATTTTGGAAATTGGAAATTAAATTCGGAAATCGGAATTTTGAAGAATAATTTAAAAATTCAATTAAAAAAAATAAACAAATAAAATAATAATAATAAATCAATTTTGAAGAATTATTTAAAGATGGAGTTTTAAAAATAAATAAATAAATAAAATAATAATAACAAAAATAATAATTATTAAATAAATAAACGTGAAAATGAGAACTTTGGAAATTGGAAATTAAATTTGGGAATCAGAATTTTGAAAAATTGTTTAAGGATGAATTTTTTTTAATAATTAAATAAATAGAATAATAATAAAAACGAAAATAATAATTAAATAAATGAATGTAAATATTGGGATTTTTGAAATTGGAAATTTAAACTCACAAGTCGGAATTTTGAAAAATTATTTAAAGATGGAATTTAAAAAAAAAATCAAATTTGAGGATTGGAATTTCGAAAAATTATTTGAAAATGGAAATTCGAAAATTATATTTAAGAAAAGGGAATTTTGAAGAATTATTTAGGAATTGAATTTTTTGAAAATTTGATTTGAAAGGAATTAGAGTTTCGAAAGTTTATTTGAAGGTGACATTTTAAAAATTAAATTCGGAATTATGGAATTTTTGGAAAATTAAATTTTAAATTTTGAATCATGGGAAATTAAATTTAAAATTAGAATTTTAGAAAATTGTTTCGAGAATTGAATTTTGAAGAATTGAATTTAAAAAAATGGATTTTTGGAAAATTGAATTTAAGAATTGGAGTTTCGTAAACTAACTTTAAAATTAGATTTTACAAGATTATTTTGAAAATGATATATATATATATATATATATATATATATATTTAAAAAGGAATAGATAAATGAGTAGATAAAGAACTTTGGAATTTTAGGAGATTTTAAAGAGTTATTTTAGAATAATAATAATAGAAAAAGAATAAACAAAATGAATAAAGAAATAAAACTTTTAGCATTAAAAGTTTTTTTTTTTTTAATGAATAAAAAGATGGCATGACTACTGCATGTGCATTGTTTTTCCAATCACATTTGACTGTCATGGTTGCCAATAGTAAAGTTTGAACAAGAATTCCACTCAGCATTCCAGTTCAAAATCCTTTGATGCCCGAAATGAAACAACCATCCCAAGAGAAACCAAAAGTAATTGCAATCCCAATAAAAGCAACCTTGAGCTTATGAACCAAGAGCCAAGTAACAAACAAGTGGACCAAAATAGCTAACCCAGAAACCCAAGCAATCACCGCAACCCAATAGCATGGAATCCAAATCAATTCCACAAATAAGCCAAGCCCAAAGAAAACCAACCCGAACTGATATCTACACTTAACATCTCAAAATAACCCATTCAAGTCAACAATCTAGCCAAAAGGAGGCCCAAAACACATATTCAAAGCCCAAAATCCAAACCCAATATTGAAAATAATTATTGTAGAAATCAAAGAGGGAATAAATAAATAAATAAAACCTCACATTTGAAACCCTATGATTGGAGACGGAATGCAACAATACATGATAGAAGGGGTGGCAGTGATGATCAAAGCATCGGGAGGTGGAGGTCGACAGTGCTTGCATCTCCGACAACAAGATCTAGCGGGTGGAGGCCGCAATGACCAAAGGAATGAAGAAAGGGAAAATGAGATGGAGAAAGAAAGGGAATGATGTCGGGGGTGGAATGTGGTCAGATTAGTGGCCAACGATGAGAGAGATGATGATGGTGATGGATGAAAATGATAGAAAGAATGGGAGTCGTGGGTATGGTGTCCGTGAGGGAAGAGAAGGGGAAGAAGAATGATGCCTCCAAAAGAAAATGGGTCGGTTGCCCAGAAAAAAAAAAGAAATAGGGGAGGGGGGGTATCCAATGCCATGGAAAAAAAAAAAAGCAAGAAGAAAAGTGGGGGAGTGTGGTGACGTGAGGGGTATGGGGGGTGGGGTGAAGGTAGGTGGAAGAAGAGAAGAGGTGAAATAAAATATATATAGTATAACATAATAATAATAATAATAATAACAAAAAAATAAAAATAAAAATAAAACAATTTACAAAGTAATAAAAACTAAAAATTAAAGGGTGAGTGAGCCAAAAAAACACATGTGATCGGGATTTATATCTAAGCTCAAAATTAATGTAAAAATAAAATTGGGACAAATTTTGGGGTCTACAAATATGCCCCTCTTTGGTAGAGTTCATGAGTAAAGTGAGTGTAAACACAAATGAAATGAAGTGAACTTTGTTGAAGAACAAGAAAGACCACCAAATTTGTCACAGTATGACATGGGTTCTCTTAAATGATAAGGTTGAGGAAAAATGACTCTAAACGCCAAAATGAAGAAAGATGGTGACTCCAAATGCCTAAATGAGTATGCACAATGGCTCTAAATGTCAAACTGAAGAAGAATATGGCTCTAAATGCCAAATTAAAGACATGGCTCTGAAACTGAAGACATATGATGATGGCTCTGAATGCTAAATTATGGTGAGATAGTGGCTCTGGACGCATGAAACTGGAAGAGATGGGTGGATCTGAATGCCTAAAATTGATGAAAGGAATGACTCTGAATGCCTAAAAGATGGCTCTGAACGCCTATGAAAGAAAATTGTGGCTCTGAATGCCAAATGGAGGTCTGAAGGCCTACAATTCTAAACACTCATAAAAGAAAGTAGTGGCTTTGAACACCTAAAGGGTGAAAATGACTCTAGGTCGTGAGCTCAAGGCTCTAAATGCTAAGAATGACTTTGGGCCATGAATAAGAAGAATGACTCGGGGTTGTGAGCTCAAGGCTCTGAATGCTAAGAATGACTTTGGGTCATAAATGAGAAGAACGACTCTAGGTTGCGAGCTCAAGGCTTTAAATGGAAAAAAAAAATGACTCTAGGTCATAAACAAGAAGAATGACTCTGGGACGTGAGCTCAGGGCTCTAAATGGAAAGAATGACTCTAGGTCATGAATGAGAAAAAAGTCTCTAGGTTGTGAGCTCAGGGCTCTGAATACTAAGAATAACTTTGGGTCATAAATGAGAAGAACAACTCTGGGTCGCGAGCTTAGTGCTTTAAATGGAAAAATGGCTTTAAGTCATAAACAAGAAAACGACTCTGGGTCGTGAGCTCAGGACTCTCAATGGAAAGAGTGAATCTGGATCATGAATGAGCAATAAAAAGTCTTTGGGTCATGAGTTCAAGGCTCTAAATGGATAGCCGATCAGGATGCTTTCCGGATCATGGTGCTAAGTCAAGGCCACTCACAGGTGGCTAGAATGATGAAAATGAAACATCTCAGGGATGTGAAGGATAGGAACTACTCTGGGTTTTGAGCTCAGGGCTTGGAATGCTATGAATGAATCTGGGTCACAATGCAATGAGTAACTCAGGGTTACTTTGAATAGCTTAGGGCTAGGTGAATAGCTCAAGGCTATGAGCTCCAGACTCTATGACCGATCGGCTAGAAAGAGAATGCAATACGTAAACTCCAGGTCATACCACTCGTAGGCAACCAAATGATGAAGGCTCAGCTTAAGGTTGGAAAGACTCTAGGTCTTAAATGAGAAAAATGTCTCCAGGTCGTGAGCGTAGGGCTCGAAATGGAAAAAAATAACTTTAGGTCATAGAACGACTCTAGGTTGTGAGCTTAAGGCTTTAATTAGAAAGAATGACTCTAAGTCATAGATGAAATGAATGACTCTAGGTTGTGAGCTCAAGGCTCTAAATGGAAAGAATGACTTTGAGTCACAAATAAAAAGAACGACTCTGGGTTGTGAGCTCAAAGCTCTAAACATCTAAAGTGAAGAAGTTGACTCTGAATTCTAAACTAAAAGAAAACGACAACTTTAAATGCTAACAATGTGGCTCTAAACACCGAACTAAAAAAGAATGACAACTCTAAATGCTAGGAATATGGCTCTAAACACTGAACTAAAGGAAAATTGTGGCTCTAAATGCCAAGCTAACTAATGTCTCTAAATACCAAACTGAAGAAATATGGCAGCATCTGAATGCTAAGTTGACTAATGACTCTGAATGCTAAACTAAAGATACAATGACTTTAAATGCCAAGCTGACTAATGGCACTAAATGTTGAACTAAAAATGTGATGACTGTAAATGCTAAACTAGAAAGATATTATGGCTCTAAATGCCAAGCTGACTAATGGCTCTAAATGTAGAACTGAATATATGATGGCTCTGAATGCCTGATTATGAATGACGACTCTAGACTCCAAACTATGGAGAGATGGTGGCTTTGAATGCCTAGCTGTGAACAATGACTCAGAATGCTAAACTGTGAACAATGGCTCTAAACGCCAAACTAAAGATATGATGGCTCTAATGACGGCTTTGAATGTCAAACTAAAAACATGGCTTTAAATGTCAAACTGAAACAAACAATGACTCTGAACACCAAAATGAAAATGTGGCTCTAAACACTGAATTGAAAGAGATATGGTGGATTTGAACGCCTAACTGAAGAAAGATACGATGACTCTGAATGCCAAACTGAAGACATGGCTCTGAACGCCTAAAATTGATGAAATTAATGATGACTCTGAATGTCGAATTAAAGACATGGCTTTGAACGTCAAACTAAAAAAAACACTAAATACTAAAGACGAAGCTTTGAATGCCTGAACTTAACTGACAGCTCTGAATGCTAGGAACGTAGCTTTGAAAGTAAAAAAGGTGGCAATGAATGCCCGATTGTGATAGGATGATGGCTCTAAACACCAAACTGGAGATGTGGCTCTAAATGCCAAATTGGAGATGTGGCTCTAAATGCCAAATTAGAGATGTGGCTCTGAACACCAAAATGGAGATGTGGCTCTGAACGCCAAATTGAGAACTAACATCCCTGAATGTCAAACTGAGAAGAACGACTCTAAACGTCATAACTGAGAAATGATGATGACTCTGAACGCCCAAAATGAAAAGAGATGGTGACTCTTAACGCCCAAACTTAGAAGGGATGGTGGCTTTGAATTCCAAACTGAAAAGAGATGGTGGCTCTGAACGCCAAACTGAATATGCGACTCTGAATGCTAAATTGAGAAGGGATGGTGGCTCTAAATGCCAAACTGAAAAGGAGATGGTGGCTCTGAATGCTAAACTAGAGATGCAGCTTTGAATGCCAAACTGAAAGCATGGCTCTGAAAGCCAAACTGAGAAAATATGGTGGCTCCGAACATCAAAATGTGCAGGGATAGTGACTCTGAATGTCAAGTTGGAGATACGACTCTGAATGCCAAATTGGAGAAGATGAAGGCTCTAAACGTTGTAACTAAGAAACTAACATCTCTAAACATCAAACTGAAAAAAATGACTCTGAATGTCGTAATTGAGAAGCGATGATAGCTCTGAACGTCAGACTGTAAACTGAGGGTGGCTCTGAACACCATAATTGAGAAGAGATGGTAGCTCCAAACGCCGAATTGGAAAGAGATGGTGGCTCTGAACGCCAAACTGAAAATGCGGCTCTGAACACCAAACTGAGAAAGGATGGTGGCTCTGAACACCAAACTGAGAAAGGATGGTGGCTCTGAATGCCCAAACTGAGAAGAGATGGCGGCTCTGAATGCCTAAACTGAGAAGGAATGGTGGCTTTGAATGCCAAACTAAAAAGAGATGGTGTTTCTGAATGCCAAATTGAATATGCGGATCTGAACGCAAAACTGAGAAGGGATGGTGGCTCTGAATGCCAAAATGAAAAGAGATGGTGGCTCTAAACGCCAAACTGGAGATGCGGCTTTGAACCCCAAACTAAAAACATGGCTTTGAAAGCCAAACTGAGAAACTAACATTTCTAAACGTCAAACTAAAAATGATGACTCTGAACGTCGTAATTGAGAAGCGATGATGGCTCCGAAATACCGAGCTGTAAACTGATGGTGGCTCTAAATGCCATAATTGAGAAGGGATAGTGACTCTGAACGTCAAAATGGAAAGAGATGGTGGCCTAAACACCAAACTGAAGATGAGACTCTAATTGCCAAACTGAAAACCGATGGTGGCCCTGAACGCCCAAACTGAGAAGAGATGGTGGCTCTTGAACGCCCAAACTGAGAAGATGGTGGCTCTGAACACCTAAACTAAGAAAAGATCATGGCTCTAAATGCCCAGATTGAGAATGCAGCTCTGAATGCCAAACTGAGGAAGGATGGTGGCTTTGAATGCCAAACTGAAAACATGGTTCTGAAAGCCAAATTGAGAAAATATGGTGGCTCCGAACATCAAACTGTGCAGGGATTGTGACTTTGAACGTAAAGTTGGAGATGCGACTCTGAACGCCAAACTGGAGAAGATGAAGGCTCTGAATTCTGTAACTGAGAAACTGACATCTCTAAACGTCAAATTGAAAAGGACGACTCTGAATGTCATAACTGAGAAGCAATGATAGCTCTGATGGTGGCTTTGAATGCCATAACCGAGAAGGGATGGTGGCTCTGAATGCCAAACTGAAAAGAGATGGTGGCTTTGAGCATCAAACCAAATATGCGGCTCTGAACGCCAAACTAAGGAGGGATGGTGGCTCTGAATGCCAACTGAAAAGAGATGGTGGCTCTGAATGCCAAACTGGAAATAGGCCAAGCCCAAAAAAAAACAACCCGAACTGATATCTACACTTAACATCTCAAAATAACCCATTCAAGTCAACAATCCAACCAAATGGAGGCCCAAAACACATATTCAAAGCCCAAAATCCAAACCCAATATTGAAAATAATTACTGTAGAAATCAAAGAAGGAATAAATAAATAAATAAATAAAACCTCACATTTGAAACCCTATGATTAGAGACGGAATGCAACAATAGAAGAGGTGGCGGTGATGATCGAAGCATTGGGAGGTGGAGGTCGATAGTGCTTGCATCTCCAACAACAAGATCTAGCGGGTGGAGGCCGTAATGACCAAAGGAATGAAGAAAGGGAAAACGAGAGAGAGAAAGAGAGAGAAGGATGTCGGGGGTGGAATGTGGTCAAATTAGTGGCCGATGATGAGAGGGATGATGATGGTGATGAATGACGATGATGGAAAGAATGGGAGTCATGGGTATGGTGTTTGTGAGGGAAGAGAGGAGGAAGAAGAATGATGCCTCCAAAAGAAAATGAGTTGGCCGCCTTAAAAAAAAAAAAAATAGGGGGGGTTGTTCCTCAAAAATATCCAATGCCATGGAAAAAAAAAAGCAAGAAGAAGAGTGGGGGAGTGTGGTGACATGAGGGGTATGGGGGGTGGGTGAGTGTAGGTGGAGGAAGAGAAGAGGTGAAAATATATATATATATAATATAGCATAATAATAATAATAAAAAAAACAATTTATAAAGTAATAACAACTAAGAATTAAAGGGTGAGTGAACCAAAAAAACACATGTAATCGAGATTTAAATCTGGGCTCAAAATTAATGTAAAAATAAAATTGGAACAAATTTTGGGGTCTACATTAGTGTTTTTAAATAACATTCTTTTAATTTCTTTCTATTGTTTTCACTTATTTTTTGAAGATTGTTTTAAAAGATAATTATACAAATATGTAGAATGATTAAAAATAAAATACTGGATTTAGAAATTATTTTTAAAACATATTTAAAAATATTAAAAACAAGTTAAAAATATTCTAAGTTTCTGGATTTTTGTTCTACAAAATATCTGAGAATAGTTTTCAAAAACTATTTTTCAAAATTATTTTCAAAAACAATTGTCAAATCGTTTCATACTTGAATCAAAATCAAACTGATTTTTTGTTGATAGAAAAATTGAATCATATTAAATATGCTTAATATGATTTGGTTTAGATGATTGCTTGAATATAAGTTAATTTAGACCTTAAATTTTGTTTATTTTAAAAATCATTTGAAACGAACATGGAAAGTAAATTTAAATTTTTTAGTCTAGAATGTAATGAGTATATTAAAAAATTAATTTAATGTCTAACAATTATAAATTACTTTAATAATATATAATATAAAATATAAAAAACTAATCAAATATTAAACAATTATATGTAAATCTTAGAATTTGGTTCAACTCGACTGTTATTGATAAGGAGACAAGAAAAGCGTAAATGGAATAGATAAAATTGGTTTTAAGAATTCTCAAATCAAACCGACTTTTGTGGTTATTGAAAACTGGCCGTTATAATCGATTTGGATTGGGTTAGAATAAATTTTTCACTTTTGATTTTACTTAGATCCTTAATCATTGGTATTCAAATATAATTTTTAAAATACTTTTGATAATATGATACATAACAAAAGAAAGTAATGTTTCCAAAAAACCCTTTTGAAGTGTTAAAATGATTTTTAAATTTTGTATATAATATCTTATTTTTGTAAGTAAACGCTTTTGATCTTTCAAAGTCATACTTCTCTAGGCATTCTTAATCAACATGTGCCTTATTAAATTAATTTTATCATTTGAAATAAATTTTTAAAAATCTCAAACTCAAGATATGAAGATATGATACAACTCCATGATTTGCTAAGCCGAATATAAAATGAATACGAGTCCCTCATCAATAGACAAAATGAAGATTCCTCCTCATAGTCCCTCTTCACGTGATTCTGCGCCTACCCTTTCTCCTCATCAATAAACAAGTATTTTTGCAGCCAAATTCGGACAGCCTTGACAGAGCTGCAGCTTTTACATGTCTCCCCCTTCCTCTGTAGATATGTCCTTGTGTGCCCATAATTAGCTCCTTTTCTCTTCATCTACACCACTCAGAGGGCTGAAGTTATTCAGTTAGGCGAAGGGCTGGTATGTCCCATGTTCCATGCAATTTAGGTGATGTTTGCTTTTAAGAGTTAGAGAATTAATTTGTTTGTTTTTTTAAATATTTTATTTTTATTAAATATTAATAATTAAAAAGATGAGTAGATTTCTTTTAATTACATGGATTCACTTTTAACATTTAGAAAAAAAATAAATATATAACCTCTTCTATTTAATAAAAAAAACCCTAAAAAATAAGTAATAAGGTAATAAAAATAAAAAAATAAATCATTTAAAATATGAAAATATTACCTTAGTATGTTTATTTATAATAATTCAAAACATAAAAAATCATTGAATATAAATTTTTGTAATTGGTTGTCAATTATGAGAAAAATAAAAAGTGAAAACATTGGGATTAAAAGCAAAAAATATTTTAAAATGATTTGGCAACAGCTCTCTGTAATTGGTTGATTTTATCATTTCTAGTTTAAACCTATTTTCTTCCCTTTTACCGAAGGCATAAAGACATGTAAAACATGGTTTCGGCAATAGAAATCAATCATCTTCTGCCATCTTTTGAGTCCTTCAAGACTAATTTTCTCAGGCCTTCTATTGTGTCCTATTGATTCAATGATTTTCTTTCCCTTCAAACATCTTCTTTAATGTCATATAATGGTTAAAACTCACCGAATTTGTAATGTTTAAATGATTTGATTAGATATTTCCCGGACAAACATTCAATACCTCCTCTGCATTTACTCTTTGACTGGTTACATAATTAATTTATAACATAAATTTTGAATATCAAGAACCATACATTTTTCCACCACTGACAATGGGTACCCATCTCACATTTATTATTATTTATTAAGCTTTATGTTCAATTATGGAGACTCTTTGGCACATGCCCTTTGGACTGTTAAAGAAGATTGAAGTCCTGAATCAATTTGTCATCACACATTATTTGTTTCTCTTTTCTCATCTAATTATCTCTAAAATTTAGCATCTTTTAGTTCATTTTAAGCTTATGTCGCAGAGCAAGCATGGAAGTTGAAGGCGTTGCCCCTAATATGATGGCTGGTGAAGGTGTCCCAAGCATAATTCCGAATAAAAGCGGCGATGATTTTCCCCAGATAACCCCGGCTATAACCCCCAATAAGAGCGGTGATGTTTTTCCCCTGATAACCCCAGCTATAATCCCAACTGTAGTGCCAACTACAATAGTTCGTGAAGTTCTTACTGAAGGCAACTATGAATACTGGAAAACTTGTGTAAAACGGTATTTGGTGGGTCAAGGTCTCTGGGAAGTTTGCAGGATGAGCTGCAAGAGTCCTAATAAAGCACAAGATCCAGTGGCATATTCAGAGTGGAAAAAGAAGAATTCCGTGGCTTTACATGCCATTCAAATTTCTTGCAGTCGAGAGATGCTTTCTCAGATCAGGGGAATCAAGCTTGCGAAGCACGCGTGGGACTTTTTGAAGCGAAACGCCAACCCAACCCTCTATTTCGACGAAGAAGTCGATTGCTTAGATGAACAGCCACCTCCTGCCGCAGCCTCAACTGGTAAAGTGCCTCTCCTCTTCCTCAAGTAAAAAATAATAATACCTCTATGTATGATTATCACAGACTATTATACACATGAATGGGATGCTTATGGAGAAAACTTGGGATAAGATTGGATCCGGATTAGACACTTTGGTGGATGGGTTTCAGTTGACCCAGCATGAGGCCAGGTTTCTTTGTCATGAATAGTGGTCTTATTCTCCCAACTGCTTCTGATTCTTAAAGCCATATGATCTCCCAATTCGGAGGATTCTCAAACCTATGAAGCATTATCCTCTATTTAAAGCATTTGATTAGTGGGATAAGATCGACTCCACCCCTTACAGTAATATCCATAGGGCTACTGGATATTCAAATAGAATTAGAATTTAACACAAGATGTCATTCAATGACCTGGGTGTGATATTAGAAGTACTTGTACTATGTATATTTTACAAAAAAAAAAAAAAAAACATTACTCAAATTTATTATTTAGGCATGAAAACTTGAGGCCCGCTAACTCTTTGTCCTAGAAACTCCTACCATTTGGGGTTCATTTCCAGTAGCCCCAGAGCCCAACACCCAATCTCAAGGCTGCCCGCTATTCATCCATAGAGGAAATGCAACTGAGGCTGTAATTAGGCCTGGGCAGTTGTACCTGACGAACAATAGAGTAGATTCTTGGCTGGATTGTTAATTAATTTTTTGCACTACAATGCTGAACAGATTGATAGCAATTAACAAGAAGAAAACTGCCTGCAGGGAACGCTGACTTCTCTCAGTATGAGAAGTTTGAGCAGGCATTGGACCGTGGTAGCTGGAGCGATATCGAATCCTTCCTTAATTCAAATCCGGATGCAGTGAGAGCAAGGATTTCGCCAACAGGCCTGACCCCGCTTCATGTCGCAGCTCTTGCTGGACATGTAAAGGTTGTGGAGAAGTTGGTGGACAAACTGAATCCAGAAGACTTAGAAGAAAAAGAGGATCTGCTAGGGTGCACACCACTTGCTTTAGCTGCATCAGATGGAATCACTGAAATAGCGCAGTCCATGATTAGAAAGAACAGGACATTGGCCAACATTTCAGATGGGGATAAAATCCTCCCAGTTGTGATTGCTTGTAACCGAGGCAAAAGAGAAATGACATGTTTTCTCTACTTTCACACTGGACAGGAGGAGCTAGCTCCAGCAAATGGCAAAAATGGTGCAACGCTTCTTAGTTATTGTATTGCTTCCAAATTCTTGGGTAGGGGAGAATGAATATTCCAACCATTGTTGAGGTAAGAAATCTATCTTTACCCTAAATAATTCTCATACCCTCTTTTGTTTGTCTATACGCACACTCCAATTCCATAGATATTGCTTTGGATATCCTCGAGAAGTACCCAAGTTTGGCTGTGACTTTGGATATGGATGGTCTTATCCCCCTCTATGTATTGGGTCAAACGCCTTCTTTGTTCAAGAGTGGAAGTCAGCTTTGGTTTTGGCAGCATTGGATATACTTATGTGAGTACATCTTCAACTTTATTTTCTTGAAAACGATATAGATGGATAAAGTACTGTTCTTATTCTCTCAATAGAGTCTCGTCAATAACACTTCTCAAATAGAATGATCATGCACTATCCAAAAATTAAGTATTACCGACCCACTTAGATTTATTTTTATGATGGATTTAAACTATTACAAATTTATGACACACTTACTTTGTTGCAAATTGAATTATTGTTACTTATATATAACTATTTATTGATGGTAATTACAACAACAAATACTCATCGATAAAAATATTATTGTGATGAATTTAAACTATTGCAAATGTTTAACTAATATACTTTGTCGTAAAAACAATTTAGTCATAGAAAACAAGTAAATTTTCATAAACAATTTTTTTAATAAAAATTACTACATACTTATTAAAATAGTGTTATTATAATGAATAATAATAGCACACATAATTTGTTCCTAAAAGTAATTGTTGCATTATGAATATGAAATCTTTTCATCATAATTGTATGATAAATAGGATCTAGCTCATTTATTTTTTTAGTTTCAACAATATTTATTGAGAACATGGTTTTTTTTAATCATAATAGTTTTAACATTTTAATATTTTTTAATTACTTTTTTATTGTTCATTTTAGAAATCGGAGACTATTCTAACACAAAATATTGGTAAAATAAAAATTGATCAAAACTTGTAAAAATGTTGAGATAAATTCTAAATAAATGATATAACAAGTAATAATAAAAATTTTGAGGTTATTTTATTAAAAAAAATAATATATATATATAATTTGAGACATTTAATAATAATATTCAAAATTTAAAATATATTTTATAGAGATTTATCTAATTTAAATATATTCAATAATATAAAAGAAATGATAATACATGTAAAAGTATTTTTTATTTTAAAATGTTGATAATTTTATTTGTAAATTTATTTTTAATTATTATACAAAATACACAAGAATTAAGATTAATTAATTTATTATGATTTTATTTTAATTATATATATATATATATATATTCTTTATATTTCAAATAACAAAGTTGACTTTGGGTATAATTGCTTCCTATCAAATTTTAGGTTATGGAATTATCGAAAAGCAACAAATAGTGTATATTAATTAGAAAAAGTAAATTTTTTAACCTGTAATGTAGTGCTAAATTTTAATTGAATTATTCTCCTTAGTTTATGGTGGACTATAGAGTTGAAAAAAACATGCAAACGATTACATAATTGAAGATAAATAATGAATAAGAATTAAAAAAATATTTTCTTTAATTCATTACCCTTATTCAAATATTACAAAATATTTTATTTATAGATACTTATTCTAAATAAAATTGGAACTCCTAACAATATATAACTACTTAAATATAAAAACTAAAAAAAAAAATCACTCAAAATAAAATATTTTCTTTAATTTTAGAGACTCAAGCTGATTCTAGTTTTTAGAAACTTTTTATATCAAGTTTAAGTTTCCAACATTTTATGTCTCCATCACCATCACATAAGAAAGATCTTAGCTCATTTGTTTCATTTTTGAGACATGAATGACAAATTATACTGATTTTGCTCATCTTTCATGTAAGGCGTAACTATAAACATAGATCGCGCCTCGGATTGGGTTCGAGTAAACGTCGTTGACGACAACACACATTCACGAGATGTCAGGAATACTACTGAAACAGGTATGTCACAAGCACAAACCGATCACTTTAATGTTGTAATTGTGATCTCACCTACATAATGCTGTATCATGAAACTATAAATTATGTTCCACATGCTAATTTTGTATCATGAAACTAAGCTGGATAGACATTGAAGGTTACTTCAAGAACACTTCAAGAGTCTTTTCAGAAAGATGTTTAAAAAGTCATTTATTTATGAAGGAATAAATTATTTGTGAACAGAGTTGATGTTAATTAATAATTCATAGAAAAAAATTCATTTTCCATGTTAATTTACTAGTTATACTAAATAGATATTATGATAAAATTTTCTATGAAACACTACAAATCCATTTATTTGTTATTTTGTTATGTAACATTAGTCATCTTTTTAAGGTCATTGGTAAGTGAGATTTTAGGATAAAATGAATAAGCATATTTTAAAAATTGCTAAAGTTAATTGTCCTTTTATTTTTATTTCTATTTTTATTTTTTGCATATATGATTTAGAGAAATAACAATAGAAATAAGAAATTGTTGTTGAAAAAGGGTTTTATGGATTGGAGATGATTGGAAGGAAAGTAACATGTCAAGGCTTCAGAGAAAAGCATAGTACATTAAGAGGAGACTCGGAGATCAAATGGGTTCAAGAGCTCATAGAAGGGTCAGCGACCAAAGTGACCCAAGCCTACTGTTCTGGCTGTTGTATATGGATAAAACTGAACCCTTTATATAAAAACCCAAGGGTGAATCATATTGATCAATTAGGCCCAAGACAACAGGAGGCAACCATAGGCCTATGTTAGTCTTCGAATTTAAATCTCCATTCTTGTGGTGACACATTATGTTAGATGGTTACCAGTCCCTTAATGAGGATATATGCCCCTCCTCTCTATTCATTGAAGTGGGTTCAATGCATATAGAGTCCATCTTGTTGCAATTGACGAGCTTCCAATCTAACACCATGTTAAAATCTAGAGAAAAATAAGGAACTAAAACTTGCAGAAAATATTAGAGTATTGAGTTGGAGAAAGGCACACTGTATTTCACCAATGAGAATGCCTATTTATAGGCTTACAACCAAACTGAAAATGCTAAAAACTCTCAGCTGCTAAGAAAATATTAGAGTATTGAGTTGGAGAAAGGCACATTGTATTTCACCAATGAGAATGCCTATTTATAGGCTTACAACCAAACTGAAAATGCTAAAAACTCTCAGCTGCTATGACTACTTCTACTAACAGAAAAAAGCTGAAAATTATGGAGCAAAACAGAGACTGAGTCTAACTAAGACATTTTCAAAAGGCAAACTCTCATGAATTCTAACACTCCTCCTTGAGATTTGCCTTGGACATACCAAGCTTCAACCTTAGGAACTCTAGCCTTGATTTAGGAAGTCCTTTAGTCATTATGTTAGCAAGTTGCTCATCAGTTGAGCAATAATGTAGCTTAACAAGTGAATTCTTTTCAGCTTCCCTTATGGAGTGGAATTTTACATTTATGTGCTTGGTTCTGCCATGTTGGACAGGATTTTGAGTAATGGAAATGGCTGACTTATTGTCACGGTAAAGCTCGGTTAGGCGAGCTTTGTTCTCGAGCCTAAGTCGACAAGCAATTTTCTCAACCATATTGCTTGATTTGCAGCAGCTGCTAAGGAGATATATTCAGCTTCTGTAGTTGATTGTGCCACTACTTCTTGCTTTCTTGAAGTCCAGCATATGACACCTGAACCAATTGTAAATACATAACCTGAAGTGCTCTTCATATCATCAACACTTCCTACCCAATCACAATCAGCATAATCATCTAGCTTAACTCCTCCTGTCTTTAAATACTAAATGCCAAGATTTGTTGTACCTTTAACATACTTTAACACTCTCTTTGCAACTCCCATGTGAACATTGCTAGGTGAACTCAAGAACCTTGAAAGCAAACTAGCTGGAAACATCAAGTCATGCCTGGTTACTGTCAAGTATAGTAGGCTGCCCACCAAGCTTCTATATGCAGAGGGTTTCTCAAGTTTCTCACCATCATTCTTTGAAATTTTCTCATTTTGTGCCAGCGGAGTTGCTACTTCTTTGCATGATTCTAGCTTGAATTTCTTGAGAATATCCATAGCATATTTCCTTTGTGAAATGAAGATACCCTAGCTGCATTGGTATATTTCCATTCCAAGGAAGTAGTTCATGATGTCAAGGTCAGACATCTCAAATACATCCTGCATTTCCATTTTGAAATCAGCTAGAAATTTTACATTGCTTCCAGTCACTAGCATGTTGATTACTACTCAAAATGTGCTATTTGATTAGCTTATAATCAATCCTTTTTACCACTTTTGAGTAGTAGTTTAGGCCTTTTAACTCAATTGGCATGTTAAGGGTCCTTGAAAGCAATTTTACTCATTTTGTGCAAGTTTTGGTGTTTTTGTTAGTATTTTGATCACCAAAGCAAGTCAAGTTTGAGGAGAGCTTTGAGGAATCTTGGGTAAAGCTTAGAAACCATTTGCCAAGAGTGATCCGGATTGCAAGGAGAAAAAGCAAAGAGGATCAGCTATGGAGCATGTTCTTGATGACAGTCACTGCAGCCACTTTTGGGACACTTCCTGAAGTCCAAATGAAGCATGCTATATACCATTTTAAAGCTTAGGAAGTCAACAATCCAATGCTTCAAACGGTGTGCGATTTGGAGTTGAAATGAGGAAGTTGCAGCTGTTACAAGCAGATCAACCAAAAGTCTTTGCGAAATCAGCCTTTTTGTTGCGAAGTGATTTCGCAACACTTTTGTCTGATAGAATGTTTCCCCTTCGACGATGCTCAATTTATACTGCGAGAAGGAAGCTTGGAACATCAAGATGGAAGCCAACTTCGCAAGCCTTCAGTGATGGCTTGGTCTTGCGAAATATTTCGCAGCTCTCAAGGGTGTCTGCGAAATTTCGCAGAACAACCATTTTCCTCTGCGAAATGCCTCCCGAAGACTTCCGACCAATTTGCTACCGACATTGGGAGATATTTTCCATTAGATTTTTGTTGTCTAAATCCCAAAATACTCCTTGTAAACCTCCAATTACAAGTTTCCTTAGTTTTTAAGCTAGTAAAAAAAACCAAATATCTTTGTAACAATTAGTTTTATAATAGGTTGTTATATAAACCTCTCGGGAGCATGTTCCGGAGAGGAGTTCTTTCTGTAACATTTTTTGGTAAGCAAGTAAAGGTCTTTTCTCTCTACTACCTTACCTTCTCGCTTCGTATTTCTTATTTATTTCTAAGTTATGAATTCTCTGAGGAGTTTTCCCCAGAGAATGAGTAACTAAACCTCCAATTCCTTGGAGCTAAGGTAGCCGGGGGAGGTTCCAAGTGCAAGAATGCAAATCTTTGTGGTTTTAGTTAGTAATGAAGAGGAAGTGAAATCCTTTGGTGATTTCAATGTTTTTAGTTAACTTAAAACACCCGGGAGTCACCTGGGCCAACACTTGGTAAGGCAAGTGATTTCCCACCATGGAAATGCACTAGTTTACCCTGTGCGAGCCTCTGGTAGGTGTCTTCAGGGTAGGATTTTCTAGAAGAGCCAACACTTGATAAGCTTTTGGACTCCTAGGAGGCATCCATTAGTTATCTCTTGCGAGCTTTTGACGGGTAATCCAAGGTTAAGGATCACCTTGAATGGTTAAGGCTTAGTGAGAGGCTTAAACCACTGCAAGTTGAATCAGTGAGAAAATTAAGGTGAAATCCAATTAAAGGATGAATCTGTACCACACCAGCTAGAGAATTAACTTCATGTTGAATCTCTAATGTGAGGAAAGAAACCATCTGACCGGAGCTTTGTACTTTGCATGAGGAACCACCCCAGTGTACCTAATTCTTCAAGGAATGTTTTTTTTTCTTCCTAAGTTATTCCAAACTTCTATTAAGTTAACTAGTTTAAGTCTAAACCATCTCCAACCCAAATTTTTATTTTACTTCTTAAGCTAACCATGAAAGGAAACAAAACCAATTCACTTGGAATTGGTATCATTGAGTGCTTGTGAATCATTCCCAGTGAACGATCCTAAGGCCACTATACTATAGTAGCTTTTTATTTGCTACCCTAGTGTATGGTGTTAAAGGTATAAATTTTGTTGATCAATCCCTAATCCAAGGAGCACCAGCTGGATACTAATCAGCTGAGACACCAATTGGGCACGAATCAAATGGCGCCGTTGCCGGGGAAATGAGTGTCAAGTTTGTAGTGATACCATTGTTGAGTACTTGTGATTCTCATCACAAGTTGGTAAAGTTTCTTTCACTTTACTAATTTTCATTCTTTCTTTGTTAATTCATAATTTAAGTTTATCTTTTAAAATTTAGCCTAGTTTAATTTTGTTGTAGTAGCCCTGTTTTTCTTGTTGTCCTCTGTTTTCATTTTTAGTTGCAGCTGAATACTAGTTGTGTATGCCAAAGTGGATACGAGATAGTGGAGGAAGACTTGTTAAGTGTGATACACCTAAGAGGAGAGAATTGGAAGTAATCTTGAATATCATGGAACCTATACCTAAAGATCAGCATAGTCACCAAGGTCGTCAAGATAATCCCAATGAATTCAGATCAATGAGGGATCGCATGCATCCACCTCGTATGAGTGCACCATCATGTATAGTGCCCCCTACTGAGCAGCTAGTGATCAGACCATATCTAGTTCCACTTCTGCCAACTTTCCATGGGATGGAGAGTGAGAATCCGTATGCACACATTAAGGAATTTGAGGATGTTTGTAATACATTCCAAGAGGGAGGAGCTTCAATTGATTTGATGAGGCTTAAGTTATTTCCTTTTACTTTAAAGGATAAGGCCAAAATTTGGCTGAATTCTTTAAGGCCAAGGAGTATCCGCTCTTGGACTGATTTACAAGCTGAATTCCTTAAGAAATTTTTTTCCTACTCATAGAACAAATGGCTTGAAAAGGCAAATTTCAAACTTCTCGATTAAAGAGAATGAGAAATTCTATGAGTGTTGGGAAAGATACATGGAAGCTATAAATGCTTGCCCTCACCATGGTTTTGATACATGGTTGTTGGTGAGTTACTTCTATGATGGTATGTCCTCCTCAATGAAGCAACTCCTCGAGACAATGTGTGGAGGAGATTTCATGAGTAAAAATCCAGAGGAAGCTATGGATTTTTTGAGTTATGTAGCTGATGTTTCAAGGGGATGGGATGAACCGACTAAAGGAGAAGTGGGAAAGATGAAGTCTCGATTGAATGCTTACAATGCTAAGGTGGGGATGTATTCTTTGAAAGAAGATGATGACATGAAAGCAAAGATGGCAGCCATGACAAGAAGATTGGAGGAGCTGGAGCTGAAAAGAATTCATGAAGTGCAAGTCTGTTCTTTGAAGCACCAGAGTGCAAGTGAAGTTATGTCCCAATTGTCGACTCATATGAACATTTGGTGGGGGAATGCCCTGCAACTTCAACTGAAAGGGAAATGTATAGAGATCAAGCAAATGCTATTGGACAATTCAGGCCCAATAACAATGTGCCTTATGGAAATACTTACAATTCTAGTTGGAGGAATCATCCAAATTTTTCATGGAAGGCCAGAGCAACTCAATACCAACAGCCGGATCCACCATCTCAGCAATCTTCAAGTATTGAACAAGCGGTAACCAATCTCAAAGCAAAGTAGTGGGAGATTTTGTTGAAAAGCAAGAAGCCATCAATGCTAGAGTCGATCAAAGAATGGATAGAATGGAGAATGGGTTGAATAAAAGGATAGATGGGCTGCAGAATGATATGAATCAAAAATTTGATAATATCCAGTATTCAATCTCCGAGAGCTTACAAATTTGAATACACTTGCAAGAAAAGGGAAGATTTCCTTCTCAACCTCACCAAAATCCCAAAGGTGTCCATGAAGTGGAAAACCAAGAGGGAGAATTATCACAGGTGAAAGATGTCAAATCCTTGATCACTCGAGGAGTGGTAAGAAAATTGAGAAGCCAATACACGAGTCACATATTGAGAAAGAAGAAGAGGTAAAGAAGGGAAAGGAAAAGGAAGATAAAGAGAGTGAAATCACTCAAGAGAAGAAGGACTCGATTCACAGGTGAAAGCAATGCCGTGAGAAAGAGCTTCGAAGGAAGGGATCTTGAAGAAATCAAACATTCCACCTTTTCCTCAAGCATTACATGCTAAAAAGGGGATTAGAAATGCAGCTGAAATCCTTGAAGTCTTGAGGCAAGTGAAAGTTAATATTCCACTGTTGGATATGATCAAACAAGTCCCAACGTATGCAAAATTCCTAAAGGATTTATGTACTATCAAAAGAGGTTTGATTGTGAATAAGAAAGCTTTCTTGGTGAGCAAGTAAGTGCTATTTTACAAGTGTAAGTCTCCTTTGAAGTATAAAGACCTGGAAGTCCTACCATTTCAGTCATGATTGGAGGAAAGGTAGTGGAGAAAGCCTTGTTGGATTTGGGAGCAAGTGTGAATTTGCTTCCATATACCGTCTACAAGCAATTGGGCCTTGGAGAGTTGAAGCCAACAAAAATCACTTTGTCTTTGGCGAGATAGATCAGTGAAAATTCCAAGAGGGGTAATTGAGGATGTATTAGTTCAAGTAGATAATTTCTACTATCCAAAGAGATTTTGTTGTTCTTGATACAGATCCTACTTTGTAAAGGAAGCTAATTTAGTTCCTATCATCCTTGGAAGGCCATTTCTTGCAACTTCAAATGCAATCATCAAGCTGTAGGAATGGGCTTATGCAACTTACTTTTGGTAATATGACACTAGATCTCAATATTTTCTATATGTCTAAAAAGCAAATCACTCCTGAAGAAGAAGAAGGTCCAGAGGAGGTATGTATTATTGATACTTTGGTGGAGGAGCACTTGTAATCAAAAAGATGCAAGACAAGTTAAATGAAAGTCTTGTGGATATTGAGGAAGGTTTTTCGAATCTCCTATGGGGCTTGCTACTCTACAAAGTTGGAGGAAGATAGAAGAGATTCTACCTTTGTTTAATAAGGAAGAGGAGGTCATTGTTGAAAAAGAAATTCCAAAACTCAATTTGAAGCCTCTACATGTGGAGCTGAAATATACCTATCCTGGAGGAGAATAATCAATGTCCTGTTGTGATATCTTCATCTCTCGACTAGTCAACAAGAGAATTGTTTAATGGAAGTTCTCAAGAGGTGTAAGAAGGCAATAGGATGGCAAATATCTGACTTGAAAGGCATTAGTCCTTTAGTTTGTACTCATCACATATATATGGAGGAGGAAGCAAAGCCAATTCGTCAATTTCAAAGAAGGTTGAATCCTCATCTTCAAGAGGTGGTGAGAGGCTGAGGTCTTTGAAGCTACTTCAAGCAGGAATCATTTATCCTATATCTGATAGCCCTTGGGTGAGTCCTACTCAAGTGGTACCTAAGAAGTCAGGAATCATAGTGGTTCAGAATGAAAAAGGGGAAGAAATTACTACACGCCTCACTTCAGGTTGGAGGGTGTGTATTGATTATAGAAAGCTAAATGCTGTAACCAGGAAAGATCATTTTCCATTGCCATTTATTGATCAAGTGCTGGAGAGAGTCTCTGGACATCCATTCTATTGCTTCTTGGATGGGTATTCGGGATATTTTCGCATTGAAATTGATTTGGCAGATCGGGGAAAAGACCACTTTTACATGTCCATTTGGAACATTTGCTTACGAGGAGAATGCCTTTTGGTTTATGCAATGCACCTGCTACATTCCAAAGATGTATGTTGAGTATATTCGGTGATATGGTGGAAAGAATTATGGAGGTTTTCATGGATGATATTATCGTATATGGAGGTACATTTGAGGAATGCTTGGTTAATTTGGAATCGAGTTCTTCATAGATGCATTGAAAAGGACCTGGTCCTCAAGCCGGGAGAAATGCCATTTTATGGTACGTCAAGGAATTGTCCTTGGTCATATCATTTCAGAAAAAGGCATTGAGGTTGATAAAGCAAAAGTGGAACTCATTGTCAAATTACCATCTCCAACAACCGTAAAAAGGAGTCAGGCAGTTCCTTGGCCATGCGAGGCTTCTATAGAAGGTTTATAAAAGGTTTTTCAAGTCTTTCAAAACCTCTTTGTGAGCTGTTAGCTAAGGATGCTAAGTTTATATGGAATGAAAGGTGTCGGCATAGCTTTGATCAACTCGAAGAAGTTCTTAACAACAACTCCAATAGTAAGAGCCCCTAATTGGCAATTACCTTTTGAATTAATGTGTGATGCCAGTGATTTTGCTATAGGAGCTGTGCTTGGCCAAAGAGAAGATGGAAAGCCCTATGTGATTTACTATGCAAGTAAAACACTGAATGAAACTCAAAGGAACTATACAACTACAGAGAAAGAACTGTTAGCTGTGGTGTTTGCTTTGGACAAATTTAGAGCTTATTTAGTGGGGTCCTTCATCATTGTGTTTACTGACCATTCAGCCTTGAAGTATCTATTGACAAAGCAAGATGCTAAAGCAAGGTTGATTAGATGGATTCTTTTGTTGCAAGAATTCGATCTTCAAATCAAAGATAAGAAAGGAGTGGAAAATGTGGTAGCTGACCACTTGTCAAGGTTAGTTATAGCACATAATTCTCATCCCTTGCCCATTAATGATGATTTTCTGAAGAATCACTCATGTTCCTAGTGAAAACTCCTTGGTATGCTCATATTGCTAATTATTTAGTAACTGGTGAAATTCCAAGTGAGTGGAATGCACAGAGACAGAAAAAGTACTTCTTTGCCAAAATTCATGCTTATTATTGGGAAGAGCCCTTTCTCTTCAAGTATTGTGCAGATCAGATCATTAGGAAATGTGTTCCTGAAAATGAGTAGCAAGGTATTCTATCTCATTGTCATGAGAATGCATGTGGAGGCCACTTTGCCTCTCAGAAAACAGCTATGAAGGTATTGCAATCAGGTTTTACTTGGCCATCTCTTTTCAAAGATGCCCACATCATGAGTAGGAGTTGTAATAGATGCCAAAGGCTTGGAAAGCTAACAAAGAGAAATCAGATGCCTATGAACCCCATTCTGATAGTTGAGTTATTTGATGTATGGGGTATCGATTTCATGGGGCCTTTTCCAATGTCTTTTGGTAATTCTTACATCTTGGTGGGGGTAGATTATGTGTCTAAGTGGGTTGAGGCAATCCCCTGTAAACAAAATGATCACAGGGTGGTTCTCAAGTTCCTTAAAGAGAACATTTTCTCAAGATTTGGGGTGCCCAAAGCCATAATCAGTGATGGAGGTGCTCATTTTTGCAACAAACCCTTTGAAGCTTTGTTATCCAAGTATGGAGTGAAGCATAAGGTGGCAACACCTTATCATCCTCGAACTTCCGGGCAAGTTGAGCTAGCTAACAGGGAAATAAAGAACATTTTGATGAAAGTGGTGAATTCCAACGAAAAAGATTGGTCTATTAGGCTCCATGATTCATTATGGGCATATAGAACAGCTTATAAGACTATTCTTGGGATGTCTCCCTATCGTCTTGTTTATGGTAAAGCATGCCATCTCCCTGTGGAAGTTGAATATAAAGCTTGGTGGGCAATAAAGAAGCTGAACATGGATTTGATCAAGGCGGAGAAAAGAGATTTCTAGAGCTTAATGAGATGGAGGAATTGAGAAATAATGCTTATATCAATTCCAAAGTTGCAAAGCGAGAGGATGAAGAAATGGCATGACCAACTCATCCACAACAAGGAATTCCAGGAAGGGCAAAAAGTTCTGATGTATGACACAAGACTCCATATTTTCCCTGGGAAGCTCAAGTCAAGATGGATTGGTCCATTTGTTATTCATCGAGTATATTCCAATGGAGTGGTGGACTTATTGAATTCTGATGGCAAGGATAGCTTTCGAGTCAATGGATATCGTCTCAAGCCATTCATTGAGCCATTCAAATCAGAAAAGGAGGCAATCAACCTCCTTGAGCCTCAGAAAGCCTAAGTGAAAAGGGTTTGCTGGATGTGGTTTTACCACAGTCCAAAATTTTTGTAAATTTTGTAAATTTTGTAAATTTTCAAGTTGTTTCTATACTTTTGATCTTAGTTTTTGATCTTAAATCATGTTTTTAGGTGTGTTTTAATTGTTTAGAATGATTCCAGGTGGAAGAAATTTCAAGGAGATTGAAGAAAAAAAAAAATCGGGTCGAAATTGGAGCCGAAACAGAGCAAAAACAGGGGAAAAACAGAGCTCTGCGAAATTTCGCAGAATGAAGGAAACCTCTGCGAAGTGAGCATTTTGTTGCCAAACCATTCCGCAGCACTGTAGAAGTCTCTGCGAGTGTATTTCGCAGCTGCGAAAGTGAATTTGGCACACGAGTGCCACTCCGCAGAACAGTAACATTCATTTCGCAGCTGCGAAACGCATTGCGAAATGGAGAAGCTTGATTTCGCACCAAAAGTCCCATTCCGCAGGGTATTTCGCAATTGCGAAAGTGGATTTGGCACACGAGTGCCACTTCGCAGCACAGTGACATCGATTTCGCAGCTGCGAAACTCACTGCGAAGTTCCTGCGAAAATGCCAAATTGCTGCGAAATTGCTGTTTTATTGCGAAAATTAAACTGACCTTTGGGGTTCCATTTTTCCTATTTATACCGGTCGTTTCCACTGCGAAAAGGGTTTCAAAAATCAGAGAGCTATTTTCGCAGCCTCTTCATCTTCTTCACCAATCCTCGCCGTCCGAACCTCCGGTCGTTTTCTCCGTTCAGCAGCCGGCCAAAGATCGATAGCCCGAAATGGCACGAACGAGAGGAGCAAAATCTTCATCTCCGTCGAACCGGAAAAAGGGGGCTGCGAAGGAATCGGTTTCGAGAACTGCTCCGGGGGCCTTGCGAGACGAGGCCAAATCCACCTCACGGTGCGGTCCGCGCCACCAAAGCCGCCGGCGAGACGATATTTGACCAGGTCGGGAGGTCGGCCATTGCGAAGAGGCCGAGGATTGAGAGCTCGAGCCAATCGATTTAACCGAGCAATCCCCTTTGCAATCACCGCAATGGCCGCCGGTTCGAACTCCGGTGTCTTCGCCAAATTCTTCTCCCGCTGCAACTCCAGTCCCCTCACCAATTCCATCGCCGGTACCATCTCCGGCACCCCATGAAAAAGCTCAGGAGCCTCAAGCGCCAATTCCAGAGCCCCAAATTGCAACTGAAGCACCTCTGGAAGAGGTGATCCGAAGGCCACTCTTGCTGACCCCCAATCGAAGGAAACTTGGATTGTCGAACTCGGGCATTCCATTCTGAACTTTGCTTCGATTTACCAGCATTTACAGTGAGGCCAGAGCTGGCTCAATCTTTCCAGCTTCTGAGGAGTTATCATATGGAGCATCTGCTAGCTCCAAGGGATTTTTTCTATCCTCGGGTAGTGACGGATTTCTACCAGACCATGACAACCAAAGAAGTAAGAAATCCAACTCTGATCCATTTCACAATTGATGGGAAACATGGTATTTTAGGAGCAAGACATATTGCTGAAGCTCTGCAAATTCCTTTTGAACCAACTCAATTCGACAATTTTAAAGCTTGGGTAAATCCTACTGAGTTAGAGATGGTTCACGCCCTGTCCAGAGGAGCGGCTAATCGATCACACTTGTTGAGGGGGGAGCTACCTCCAATGATGTTTTTGATTGATGCCTTTTTGAGGCATAATATCTATCCCCTGCAGCATTGGACCCAAAGAAGAGGAGTTCTCTCGGAAGCCTTGTACGAGAATGTCGAAGGATTCTTCTTTGGGCCTCATCATCTGATCATGGTAGCCCTTCTCTACTTTGAGGAGAAGGTTCACAAGAAGAAGCTTCAAAGAGCAGATTGCATTCCACTCCTCTTCCCACGGCTGCTATGCCAAGTTTTGGAGCATCTCGGATACCCCTCTGAGCCTCAGCAAGAAAGAAAAAGAATTTGCCGTGAGCCATTTACCTTTGATAAATGGAATAATATGACGGCCTACAAAATTGAGCAGCTTTGATCAGCCCTCAACCAGTGCAAGGAGAGCTTCCGAAGGCATAGGCCGAGAATATAACACTTGCTATTCCCGCCATTCCAAGAAATCCACCTCCTACCCCAGTGCACCTGCCCCATCACAACCTTCTACATCAAGCAGAGCCAAGGATGGCCATCCCTATATCCGAATATAGAGAGCCATGCCGTGCACTTTGAGACTCTTACTGACTTCACGAGCAATCTTGCTCAGGAGTTGGCAACCATCGAGCTTGCCAAGAGCAGATGTTAGCCTCTCAGGGCTCAACAAGCCGCCATCCTAAGGCAGCTCCAAGCCCATTTCAATTTGCCACAAGTGAAGAGCCATCCACCTCTGTTCCACCGAGCCGCAATCTCACCTCTGCAGAGTCCCATCCTCAAGAAGCCCCACAGATGCACCACTGCAAGAGGCAGCAGATCCTTCTGCCTAGCACCATCACCCCACTCATCAGAAATTATATATATTTGCTATTTATGTTTTTATGCTTGTTTGTTTTGTTTGTTGAAAAGAAATCCCAGAGTTTTGGTAATATGCTTGGGATTCCTTGTATTACTTCTTTTTGCATTTGTACTTGGTTACACAAAAAGTAATACAAACTGAATACTTCTTGTTTAAAAGTTCGCATTAAATTCTCCTTATTTCCTTTTCTCACATATTCTATTTCTTTTTGAAACATGTGGTTTGCCCCAATCAATATTCGAATTTGATATCAGCCAGGAGGTACCACTTCCTCCCTGTAATTACAGTCACTCAAATCACATTGAGGACAATGCTTAGTTCGGTTGGGGGGTATGAGGAAGGAAGTATGCTAAATATTTTTGGTATTTTAGTTATATTGGTTAATTAGTTGTAGATTTCACTTTTTGTTTTTGTTATTCTATTCTCCATGAATTTTGAAAAAAAAATTTCAAATTAAACCAAGAGAAATTGAACTGTTGTTTTTCACTTGACATAGAGTATGGATTATGCTTACTAAAGGGGTTCAATTGTTGAAACTTCTACTGAAATTGAATTGGGTTCTTCTACTTTAAGCTATTCACACACTGTGCACAT
Organism: Vitis amurensis; assembly: GCA_037355405.1. Classification (NCBI taxonomy): domain Eukaryota; kingdom Viridiplantae; phylum Streptophyta; class Magnoliopsida; order Vitales; family Vitaceae; genus Vitis; species Vitis amurensis. The sequence goes on from CM074688.1 coordinate 10,453,017, forward strand.
TAGAATCCGAGTGTAAGATGAAAAGCTAATTAATCAAGTTGAAACTCGACTTCTCTCATTTAATTTTGAGAGTTAATCCTTAATATCCATGGAGTTTAAAGCAAAAATTTTAAAATTTAAACAAAAAGTAGCTAATTTAACTAAGTATGATAAAAATTTAAACTAATACTTACTTCCTCATCTCTCCCCCCAACCGAGATGAACATTGTCCTCAATGTTTGAATCGAAAATAAGGAGGAAGGAAGTGGTACCTCATGTGATGTGGACTTGGAGTTGAGAAGGTTGAACCACCTATTTCAAAATTCAAAAATTGAATGAGAGAGGAATTTATACTAAATATTTACAAAAATGATGAGTGGGCCCCACTTTGAGCAGCTGAGGACAAGGCTCAAAGGGTCTTAGGCATAATGGAGCAAAGAAATGAGACTCAGAGGCTTGGGATTGGGGAGGGTAGGTATGGAGAAACTGAAATTTTCGCACAAGGGGGGTGGTGTGCGAATTTTTCTGCACAAGGGAGGGGGTGTGCGAGTTTCGCACACCACAAGGTGGTGTGCGAAATTTTCGCATGCAGGCACTATTCACCCGTGCAAATGCAAAATTGGATTCTTTCAAATGGCCATAACTTCTTCGTTTCAAATCCAAATTGGGCACCGTTTGAAGCTATGGACTCCTGACTTCCTAAGCTTCAAAAAGAGATATGGTATGCATAATTTGAGCTCCAGAAAGGGCTCCAAAAACGTGTCCAACAGTAGCAAAATGGGTGCAGCTGTGTTTAGCTTTGCATAGTCGTCTTCAAACGGCCATAACTTCTTCGTTTCAACTCCAAATCGTGCACCGTTTGAAGCTATGGACTCCTGACTTCCCAAGCTTTGAAACGAGATATAGTATGCATGAAATGAACTTCGGGAAGTGCTCGAAATATGCCCAACAGTTGCTGAAATGGGGTGGTGCGAATTGCTCTGTTTTGACTTTTCTCCCCTATTTTCCCTTTTTTTCACCATAACTTTGATTTTTGGAAGCATCATACCTGCATGAATACTTCAAAACTCATCTTAAAAACATATTAAAACTAAATTAAAGCTAAGAATTCAAACTAAAACATGCATAAATTTAAAGAAAGCATAGAATTTAAATGAAGCTGATAGCATGTACCCCAAAAAGAAGATGAACTATTTAGCTCATCCTCACTCACACACCCACTTCATGCTGAATTCCCCCTGGATCCCAAACAAAATTGGCATCCTTCCCATTTGGTCCAAGGGAAATCGTTTCTCTTCTCTTCCCCCGGAGAAGTGGATGCTTTAAAGGGTTCAGGTAACCCTTTACCATCTTGAACCTTATGATTTTCAATGGAAGGTTGGTCCATAGAGTTGTCATAGCAATCCCCTACCAAAGTGTCGATCTTCAACACTTTCCTTGATCTTTTTGCATTGGTTCCTTGAAGGTTATGGTGGGGTTGAGGAGGAAGCTTCCTTTTCCCCCTTGCTATGTCGAGATTGGCGAGCTTCTCAATGGAGTTTTGAACTTTTTCTATCCTTAGTGATAGATCATTATAAACCCTCTCCATTCTTACATTCATTGAACTCTCCAAATTATCAATCTTTTCATTAAGATGAGAGTTGATCTTTTGTTGCTCACCTACAAAGTCCTCCATGACTTTGCTTATCTTCAAAATGGCTTGCTCCAATGAAGATGTACTCATTGATGGTTGAGGTTGAGGTTGGGTTGTAAGGTTGGGATGGTTTATATACTCAAATGAAGTTGGCATGGCTTGTGGTTGTGCTTCAGTATGCACATTCCTCAATTCAAACTCTTCTATCCTTCTAGCCATAGATGCTAGCTTTGCCTTCATGCTCATGTCTTCATTCAAAACATACTTACTACCCCATTGGCTTTGTTGAACTTGCCTTTTCCCTAACTCAATCCGATCCCTCATGGATAGGTATGCAAATTTGTCCTTCTCATGATCATAATGAGAGCTTTGATCTTCATGTGGAATTTCCATTTCAAAAAAAAAAAAATGATATTCAATTAAGGCTCTTTCTTCAACTTGTACCAGGGTTCCCTCTTGGTCTCGAATCCAACAAGGAATGCACAAATTGAAATTAAAACAAAAATAAAAGAAAAGAGAATAAAAAATATTTAACTAAATAAAAACTAAATTAAAAAAATTATAAGAAAACTCACCAAACTTGTGATGAAGATCACAAGTTACCCTTAATGGTTGCTTCACTATGCTTGTGGCACCTTCCCCGGCAACGGCGCCATTTGATTGCGACTCATGGTAGCTTAGCTTTAAAGGCGTATCAACAAAATTTATACCTTGAATACTATTACTAAAGTAGCCAAGCTACTATAGCATAGTGGTTCTAGGATCGTTCACGGGAAGGGTTTTCGCAAACACAAGTGATATTCAAAATAGGAAAATAGGTGATTTTCTTATGGATGTTAGCTTTAAAAGAAGATGTAAATGTTTTAGAAAGATTTAAACTAATCTAAGCTAACATTAAAGACTAAAATAAAAGGGTGTAAAAACAAGTTTCTCAAAGATAGGATAGCTATGCTTTGGCTCTTATGCAAATTGGAAATCTCAGGATAGGCTCCTCGCGTTGGGGTTGCAACTATGGTGATGCTTGCTTCCCGAACCGGTATGGATTTAGCAAATCACGTTTTAATCCTTTAAAATGGCAAAAGAGATGGTAGTGAATTTCATCAATGGTTATTCACCTTAGACTTCCTTTGAATGGCTCGTAAGAGATAACTAATGGTCTAAAGCCAAAAGCTTACCAAATATTGGCAACTCAAAGTCATTCCGGGTGATAAACTCACCTTTCAATGGCCATTGAAATTGGTTCTAATGGATTAATACAAAACTTGGAATTGAAAACCTCACCTTCCAATAGCTCGTAGGAGATAACTAATGGATAGAAATCCAAAAGCTTATCAAGTATTGGCCGTTGGAAGTTGTCCAAAGGAAATAAAAACCAAACTTTGCATTAATGAACCATTAATGAAAAACGACTACTTACCTTCCGGGTGCGAGAAATTTCCATGGGATTGCATCCAAGCCATCACATAACATCCATACTTTGAGAAACTAAAAGTTTTAGCCAATCATCCTCTGAGGAAAATCCCTTAGAGGCTGTTTGGCTACTAAGAAAATAGAAATGGGGAAGAACAGGAGAAGAGAGAAAAACAGAGCAAGGCTCTTTCTATATCTATATATCAATTATTATTCTTACAACGGATGCAAGGGGATATAAATAGAGAAGTTTTTCCAACCTTCCTAGCTAATAAATGTTATGATTGGTGGATTACAAGGAGAAGAATGGAAATTTATACAAAAATATCCAAAAGAAAAGATCTCATGTGGAGTCGGCAGAAACAGGGGGAAAATTCGCACACCACGCATGGGGTGTGCGAAATTTTCGCACACTGAGGGAGGTGTGCGAATTTCGCACACCATTCGCATCAGCTAAAAGGGGTGTGCGAAATTTTCGCACACCTGGAGCAGTTGTCTTCCGAAGGCCATAACTTCCTCGTTTCAGCTCCAAATCGTACACGGTTTGAACCGTTGGATTCTTGACTTCCAGAGCTTTGAAATGGTATATAGAATGTAGGAAATGGACTTCGGGAAGTGCTCCAAAAGTGCCAAAGAAGACTGCAGCTGCTGTCCTCTGTTTTCCTCTTTGCTTCTTTTTGCTTCTCTTTGCTTCTCTTTGCTTCTCTTTGCTTTTCTCCTTTTGTTGGCTTGCTTTGGTGTAGAAAAAAGCTTGCTTTAACTTGTCCAAGTAGCTCCTCCATCATTTGGCATGCTTGAATTGATTCATAAGCTGATATAAACATGTAAACTTGCCACAAAATGGTTAAAACCAATTACTAAGGACTTTAATGAATTAATTGGGTTAAATGAATATGATTACTACTCAAAGGTGCTTAAAACCATTATAATTAGGTCTACAAAATAGCACTTTTTGGTAGTAATCACTAATTCCCTCTTGACTTAGGATAGTTTTGAGACTTAGCATATTTGACCTCATTTGATAAAATTGAAACACCCTGCAAAAGGCCAATGAGCCTTTGAAATAAAGAAAGTGTTTGCTTGCCTTGAAACCCGAGCAAGGTCTGAGGGGTATATGGTGAAAATCTTTAAAGCCTGGTGCCCTAAACCTTAATTGGTTGGGAGTCACCGACCTCAATGCTCGTTATAAGGGTGAATAGGTAGAGTTAGCATATGGTAGATGCTTGGGTATTAGAAATTCATTCTTAAAAGTCCGGGGAAAAATCCGAGGAGTTAGTGGTTGAAAGATCCTTAAAACTTGGTGCCCTAAACCTTAATTGGTTGGGAGTTATCGATGGACCCCCATTACGTGGACAATTCAGAAAGAATACCCCATTAAGCTACTTCTAAAAAAAAAAAAAAAAAAAAAAAAAAAAAAAAAAAAATGATGAAAGTGTGTTCTTTTCTTATGGATTTTGGTCAGATTGCTAAAGTGTTGAGAAGAGATAGGTTGGGGGGTGAGATTAGTATCATATTATTCTCGGAAGCTAAGGAACCAACACACATAGATTTTTGTGGAAGATCTAAAGTTTGATTCTTAGAAAGTGGAAGTGATTTTAAAACTTCAGTTTGCATAATGCACTCCCTAGATTGACAGTGTTTAGCATAAGTGTTATGACTCTTGTTGAGATTTGGGTTTGTAGTTCTTTAAAGCTTCATGTGAGAATTAGATCATCATGCCACTTGAGAATTGTTTCCCTTTTAGCATGATGTTGTAAATTTTAGATTAGTTTGCTATTTTTTTTTCAACTTTTCTCTCCTTTATTGCTAAGGGACTAGCAATATGTCGGTTGGGGGGAGTGATTACTACTCAAAATGTGCTATTTGATTAGCTTATAATCAATCCTTTTTACCACTTTTGAGTAGTAGTTTAGGCCTTTTAACTCAATTGGCATGTTAAGGGTCCTTGAAAGCAATTTTACTCATTTTGTGCAAGTTTTGGTGTTTTTGTTAGTATTTTGATCACCAAAGCAAGTCAAGTTTGAGGAGAGCTTTGAGGAATCTTGGGTAAAGCTTAGAAACCATTTGCCAAGAGTGATCCGGATTGCAAGGAGAAAAAGCAAAGAGGATCAGCTATGGAGCATGTTCTTGATGACAGTCACTGCAGCCACTTTTGGGACACTTCCTGAAGTCCAAATGAAGCATGCTATATACCATTTTAAAGCTTAGGAAGTCAACAATCCAATGCTTCAAACGGTGTGCGATTTGGAGTTGAAATGAGGAAGTTGCAGCTGTTACAAGCAGATCAACCAAAAGTCTTTGCGAAATCAGCCTTTTTTGTTGCGAAGTGATTTCGCAACACTTTTGTACAGTAGAATGTTTCCCCTTCTGACGATGCTCAATTTATACTGCGAGAAGGAAGCTTGGAACATCAAGATGGAAGCCAACTTCGCAAGCCTTCAGTGATGGCTTGGTCTTGCGGAAATATTTCGCAGCTCTCAAGGGTGTCTGCGAAATTTCGCAGCAACCATTTTCCTCCTGCGAAATGCCTCCTGAAGACTTCCGACAGCTGCTACCGACATTGGGAGATATTTTCCATTAGATTTTTGTTGTCTAAATCCCAAAATACTCCTTGTAAACCTCCAATTACAAGTTTCCTTAGTTTTTAAGCTAGTAAAAAAACCAAATATCTTTGTAACAATTAGTTTTATAATAGGTTGTTATATAAACCTCTCGGGAGCATGTTCCAGAGAGGAGTTCTTTCTGTAACATTTTTTGGTAAGCAAGTAAAGGTCTTTTCTCTCTACTACCTTACCTTCTCGCTTCGTATTTCTTATTTATTTCTAAGTTATGAATTCTCCGAGGAGTTTTCCCGGAGAATGAGTAACTAAACCTCCAATTCCTTGGAGCTAAGGTAGCCGGGGGAGGTTCCAAGTGCAAGAATGCAAATCTTTGTGGTTTTAGTTAGTAATGAAGAGGAAGTGAAATCCTTTGGTGATTTCAATGTTTTTAGTTAACTTAAAACACCCGGGAGTCACACAGGCCAACACTTGGTAAGGCAAGTGATTTCCCACCATGGAAATGCACTAGTTTACCCCATGCGAGCCTCCGGTAGGTGTCTTCGGGGTAGGATTTTCTAGAAGAGCCAACACTTGATAAGCTTTTGGACTCCTAGGAGGCATCCATTAGTTATCTCTTGCGAGCTTTTGACGGGTAATCCAAGGTTAAGGATCACCTTGAATGGTTAAGGCTTAGTGAGAGGCTTAAACCACTGCAAGTTGAATCAGTGAGAAAATTAAGGTGAAATCCAATTAAAGGATGAATCACTACCACACCAGCTAGAGAATTAACTTCATGTTGAATCTCTAATGTGAGGAAAGAAACCATCTGACCGGAGCTTTGTACTTTGCATGAGGAACCACCCCAGTGTACCTAATTCTTCAAGGAATGTTTTTTTTCTTCCTAAGTTATTCCAAACTTCTATTAAGTTAACTAGTTTAAGTCTAAACCATCTCCAACCCAAATTTTTATTTTACTTCTTAAGCTAACCATGAAAGGAAACAAAACCAATTCACTTGGAATTGGTATCATTGAGTGCTTGTGAATCATTCCCAGTGAACGATCCTAAGGCCACTATACTATAGTAGCTTTTTATTTGCTACCCTAGTGTATGGTGTTAAAGGTATAAATTTTGTTGATCAATCCCTAATCCAAGGAGCACCAGCTGGATACTAATCAGCTGAGACACCAATTGGGCACGAATCACATGTCATCAACATAAAGTGATACTACCAGTTGCAAACCATCATCATTTTGTTTCAAATACAAAGTAGCTTCATTTTCACTCCTCCTAAATCCAAGTTGGATCAGATGAGAATCAATTCTGCTATACCAGGCCCTTGGTGCTTGCTTCAAACCATAAAGAGCCTTATGTAGCTTGTACACTTTATGTTCATGGCCAATAACCTCAAAGCCTTCTGGTTGTTGAACATAAATTTCTTCAAGAAGTATACCATTTAGAAAAGTTGACTTGACATCTAAATGGTACACTTTCCATCCCATTTGACCAGCAAGTGCAAGTAGTAGCCTTATAGTGTCATGTCTGGCTACTGGTGCAAATGTATCACCATAGTCCACTCCAAACAACTTGAGCAAAACCTTTCACAACCAATCTAGCCTTGTGCTCGAAGATTGAACCATCTCGAATTAAATTTGGTTCTGAAAACCCATTTTACACCAATTGCATTCTTAGCTTCAGTAGTTCTGTCAACTTCCGGTTCCATTTCTTTCAATAGCATCAATTTCAAACTTTCATAGCCTCAATCCATTCTAGAAATCTTGCAGCTTACGTGTAACATGTAGGCTTAGCATGTACAAGATTGCACCTCTCATACACATCAGATAATGGCCTCATCTTAAGCACGGGTGTGTCTGAAGTTGCTTCAACATCAAGTGGACCTTCAATGATTGTACTTTCTATTGCTGGTTCAAGAATAGATGGAGTGGTTTGATCACATTTATGAACTTCTTCAAGTCCCAATTCCAGTAGGAGTTTTCATCAAAGTGCACATCTCTACTTATCACGTTTTCATTCTACTCAAGCTATAAATTCTGTAACCTTTTGATTCAGCTGCATACCCAACAAAGACACCTTTCTCAGCTCTTTCATCAAGCTTCCCTCTCTTGACAGATGGCACATGAAGATAACAAAATGAGCCAAAAACTTTCAGGTGCTTGACAGAAGGTTTTACACCAGACCATGCCTCTATTGGTGTTTTGCTCTGAACAGACTTAGTTGGTAGTCTATTAAGCAAATATACTAAGGTGTTGACTGCTTCAGCCCATAGAAGTTTTGGTAGCTTCTTCTCAAATAGCATGCACCTTGCCATCTCCATCACGGTTCTGTTCTTGCTCTCAGAGACTCCATTCTGCTGTGGTGAGTATGGAGCTGTTAGCTGGTGTACAATTCCAGCTTCTTGACAAAAGACATTGAACTCTTTTGAGATATACTCACCTCCATTATCAATTCTGAGCACCTTAATATTCTGGCCATTTTGAGTTTCAACCATTTTCTTGAAGCTTTTGAACACAGAGAGCACTTGTGACTTGGTTTTTAGAAAATAAACCCAAGTCATTCTGCTGAGATCATCAATAAATAATGCAAAATACACATTGTTGCTCAATGAGGCTGTGCTCATTGGTCCACAAATACCTGAATGAATTAATTCCAGCTTGTGAGTAGCTCTCTTGGACATATTTTGAGGGAATGGTTGTCGTTGTTGCTTCCCTAGCTCACAACTTTCACAAGTTTGAGCATTAACTGAGATTTCAGGCATGTCTTCAACCATACCAACTTCTTGCATGAACCTCATTGACTTCAAGTTGAAATGACCATATCTTTTGTGCCAAACAACACTCTCATCAATCTTGGCACTAAAGACATGACCTTCAACTAAATCAAGCTTCAAATAAAAGCTATTTCCATTCATTTTAATTTTTGCTATCTTTGTTCTGTGTACATCAGTGATAAAACAAAAATTTTCTTTAAAAGAGACTGCATATCCATTTCTTAGCATTTGTGCAACACTAAGAAGATTCTGATCTAAATCTGGAATGTAAAGAACATTAGTGACAATTTTTGTACCTCTCTTGGTGCTGATAGCAATTGTCCCTTTTCCTTTGGCCTGCACAACTTCACCATTTCCCAACTTGACCTTTGGTTGAACTGATCTATCAATGGAGGTAAATATTGACAGATATTTGGTCATGTGACTCGTGCAACCACTTTCAATGAGCCAAGTATTCAGTTCATGAGAACTGAGTGCTTGTGATGCCATCAATAAATGCTCATCATCATTTTTGTCTTCTTCAGTCACACTTGCATTTTGTTCTGGTTGGCTGTTGAGATTGTTTTTTCTTGACTCTGCAATACTTCTCACTATGGCCAAGTTTATTGCAGAAATTACAATTAAAGAGAGGTTTACCTTTGTGCCAACAATCTTTCTCAGCATGGTTGGTTCTTCTACAATGAGAGCAAGACGGAAATTTTCCTTTTCTTGAAGACCCTTCAGCTTTCCCTTTGTTGTTCTTAAAGAACTTCTTTCCTTGCAAGTTTCCAGAATTCTTTCCCTTGTGATTTGCATGAAAAGCACCTTCAGTAGCTTCATCACCTCTCATTAAGACCCTTTGCTCCTGTGCATGAAGCTTGCTGGTTAACTCTACAATTGTGAGAGTTTGCAAGTCACAAGACTCTTCAATTGCAGAAATCTTGGCTTCAAACTTTTGAGGCACTGAAACCATGATCTTTTCTACCACCTTTTGATCTGTAAATGCCTCACCAAGAAGCTGCATTTGGTTTACAACATCCATTAACCTGCCAGAATAATCTTTGATAGATTCGTCGTCTTTCATCTTCATCAACTCAAACTCTCTCTTCAATGTGAGGAGTCTAACAGTTTTGACTCTTTCACTGCCCTTAAATTCACCTTGGAGCTTGTCCCATACCTGTTTAGGTGTTTCCAAGTTCATGATTTTGGTGAAGATGTGGTTTGCAAGTCCTGAATGTAGGCAGGTGATGGCTTTGTCTTTCTTGAGTTTTTCTTCCTCATATGCTTTCATCTGAGCAACAGTAGGATTTGCTCCCAATGGTGGTGGATCAGCTTCAGACATTACAACATTCCACAAACCTTGAGACCTTAAATAAAACCTCATCTTGACAGCCCAAATGTGATAGTGTTCACCATTAAACATTGGAATCACAGAGGAAGTATTGCTAGAAGGAGACATGTTTGCACCACAATTGCTTAAAAAAAATAGATCACTCAACCTCACTAGTGTTTGCACTCAACCTCACTGTGTTTAATACTAAAAACACTCAAAAACTTTGCCTCACAGCCCGTAGGAATAATGCTTTGATACCACTGTTAAAATCTGGAGAAAAATAAGGAACTAAAACTTGCAGAAAATATTAGAGTATTGAGTTGGAGAAAGGCACACTGTATTTCACCAATGAGAATGCCTATTTATAGGCTTACAACCAAACTGAAAATGCTAAAAACTCTCAGCTGCTATGACTACTTCTACTAACAGAAAAACTGAAAATTATGGAGCAAAACAGAGACTGAGTCTAACTAAGACATTTTCAAAAGGCAAACTCTCATGAATTCTAACACACCAAAGCATGGACTTATTTAAAAAACCCGAGTAGCAAGGCCAAGCCTAACATTAAGGTATATCAAGTTGGCATAGGACTTCCACAACTCTGTTTTAACTTAGGTAGATGAGATAGCACTAAGGTGTCACAATCCAAGTAAGATATTTTCTAGGGAGGTAAAAGATGATGCAGAGAGGTCACAAAGGAGACTATTTGGAGGAGCCCCTCCAAAAATGGAAAGAGATGTCTTAACATCATCCTTGCAAGAGTCACCCATAAATTGCCTTTATTTGGGTGGAGGGTATGAGTCAACGCCGTAGGAGGCACTTAGACACACAATATAGCAGGGTTAGGGGTGCCTTTGTGCATTAACAAATGATTTAGAAAGAGTGATTGATCACTCTCCTCCTCTAAACATAGGGTTCATATGGGAATCTTGAAAATCGCCTCCACAATCTATTGAAGGAGTGGCTCCTACCTTGTGCATGAGGAAAAGCACTATCCTTCTTGAAAACACCCTTCCATTTGGAGGTGATAGGTGCACTCCCCTTGTATTTAGGATGATGGGTATGACCTTATACCAAGTATGACTTTGAGCTTGTTTGATAGTGATTCAAAGCACTCAAAACCTTGTAAATAGACAACCATTGAGCATAAGTAGCATTACACTAAGAATTCTTTTATTATGTATGTCAATACACTAACATTTCAAATTTTTGTTGCAGTGCTACATCAATTAATGCATGGGTTGGTTTCATATCCACTAAAACTTCTTGGTACGATACAAAAAATATTAATTTGGGTTCCTTGCTCCTGACTCCTCAGTCTTCTTCAATCTTAATTAAGTCTATTTTGATTAATGACCTAGGAATCAAAAGCATACGTGCTCAAAAGTTGAGGCATGCTCAAGCCGTCAAACTGCTACAAGGCATTTGTACTGAATTACGAAATATAAAACCTGACAGGGTCCTTGGGTATCGAGTGCACCAAGCAGTCATCCAGGCTGTCAAGAAAGGGAATGTTGAATTTGTCACTAGGATGATTAAATCTATTCCTGAGTTAGTGTGGAACGGTGATATAAATGATAGAAACATATTTTCCATTGCAATTTTGAACCGTCAAGAAAAGATTTTCAACCTTTTACACGGTCTTACTAATGTAAAGAAGATGAAAGTGACATCTGCTGATGATAGGTTTGGCAACACCATGCTACATTTGGCTGCGATGTTAGCCCCATCGGATCAACTTGATGGTATCTCAGGTGCTGCTCTACAGATGCAAAGAGAACTACAATGGTTTAAGGTCAACATCTTTTCACCTTACGCCTCTCATAAAATAATTCATATTTTCTCTTTGTCTATATATGTATTTTGTCTATCTAAATATTCTATTTTGAAACACTAAGATACCATCTGCGGTCTCCTCATTCCCTTTCCGGAACTACTCTAAAACTTACCCCTTAATATGGCAAGTTCCATGTTAGTCCTGCTTCATATGAATTTTCAAGAACTGTGTCTATTATTAACGTCCTTTGGGTGTAAGAGAAAATAAATAAAGAAAAGAAAGGAAGAAATATCCCATCATTTTTTTTTTCATTTTCTCATTGGTGTTTAATCAATTGTTTTCTACAAATGTTAATGTGAGTAGCATACAATTATTTTTCCAATTATTTAAGGTGAATATCTAAGCTTCCCATGTCTTCATACCTCCAATCCCCTGCCTTTTTTTCCTTAGCTTTTATACAATAAATCAAGTATTCACTTGCATATTAGTAGCATCCTTTTCAAATTTTTGATGATATTATTGTAGGAGGTGGAAAGCATTGTGCCGCCAATATGCAAGGACGTTCTAAACTCAGATGGAAAAAAGCCCAGTGAGGTGTTCTCTCAGCAACATGCAAACTTGGTAAAAGAAGGGGAGAAATGGATGAAGGAGATAGCAACATCTAGTTCATTTGTAGCTGCTCTCATTGTTACCATTATGTTTGCTGCAGCCTTTACTATTCCCGGGGGTAACAATGACAAAGGCGCTCCCATATTCTTGGACGATCCCTTGTTCATGGTTTTTATAATATCGGATTCAATCTCACTCTTTTCTGCTACTACTTCAGTGTTGATGTTCCTGGGAATCCTGACATCACAATATGCAGAAAACAAATTCCTCACGCGGTTGCCCACAAAGCTGATAATTGGCCTTTCGACCCTTTTCATCTCTATTGCAGCCATGATGATAGCCTTCTGTGCTGCCCTTGCTATTTTACTAAAGAAAAGCTCAACCAAAGTGGTTATGATCCCGATTATTTTACTTGCCTGTGTTCCGGTGACCCTATTTGCATTATTGCAATTTCCCCTTCTTGTTAATATTTTCATTTCCACATATGGGCCAGGCATCTTCGATAGGAATATACAACGTTGGTACTAGGTATGCCCTTTCAATATGTTATGATCGAATGCATGTCCTTTATTAGCCTGTTCAGTAATATATTTTATTTTAAGGTGCATGTAAAAATCACACAAGTTTTATTCTATATTACCTCAATTCTATGCATTGCCCTTATATGTATCTTTTGTAATGTGTGAAGTCTAGTGTGAAATTCTATAACTAAAACTTTTAATTATATGATTTATGCAGTTGATGTACAAAGTATTATCAATTTTTGAAGTTACTCTACAAGTGCTCTTATTGTGTTTAGATTGGACACATAGATACCAAAGATAAGTAGATGGAGGACTAGTGACTCCTCAGCTTGAAGCAATTCACCCTACCCACTTGGAAAGTATGCACCACCAAATCAATGTGTTATATGTGTTAGCATAGCTTCAGGCTTGCTTGAAGCCGGCGACATTTTTCATAGTGCACTTTTCTAATCTTCCAATATGTAATTTTGAGAAGTTGGTAATGAGTTGCTAATCACCTATACTCTAGTGATATCAATGCATTCCAATGTGACATTGTCCAAGTTATTTATGAAATCAAACCATCTTGAAGATTACCAATTCTTTAGTATTTCAATAAAAGAAAAACTAAATCTACTATTATTTAAGGTATAACAATGTCCAACACATGCAACATGAGAGATGTAAAAACATACCACATACCCATAAGAAAAACAGAAACACACACTTATAAGAAAGAGAACATATCACTAAATGAATCAATGAGAACATCATACATGAAAAGTAAAGGACTACAGAGGACTCTTGATGTAGATGGTAGACTACAACACTAGTCTAGGACTAGACTCAACAAAAATGAAAATGATGTCTCTAACGATGACCATATTCAAACTTGAAAGTGCTTTAAACTGAATTGTTATAAAGTGATGTACCCATGCCAATTGAACGAAAGACTCAACCTAGAAGATCTCAAAATGCCATACCCATCAATACTTCCAACATCCACATCGATCTACTAAAGACGAGGAGGAAAGGGGACCACGTAAGTAAAGTGTGTTGGCAAGGGGTTGGTTATCACACTCAGTTTAGACAAGTTGACCACCCCAACATCAATCAAGTTCTGTATGGCATGATGAAGTGTTGTACAAATCTCAATTTCATGTCTCTAAGTTTGAGGATATAGAAAAGGCTCATGTAGATGAAATTGGGTAAGAATAAGATGTGTCAAGGGATGAGGTGCCAAAGGGATGGTCAAACCAACATCTTGGAGCTTCTTAAAACCTCTAGTCAAAGTCATGCCCCATGAAGTAAATTGTCTCGTGGGCCTTGGAACATATGATTTAGGTATATGAGGAACAGTGACTTTCAAATATGGCGGTTGTGTCTACATATTGGTCTGAGCAATGAAAGGCTACTGAACATAAGCTGATTGATATTGATATTGTGGATGAGGAAAGTGGGCTTTGATTATAGAAGGCTTATGATATAAATGATAAGCAGTCCTCTGTTGCTAATAACTAATGGTGTTAACCTTTCTAGAATTCCTAGGTGATCCAATAGCCTTCTTCCCCTTACCATCTTGGGAAGGAGTAGTGTGTGTCCATAAACCTTTAGCAATGTTCTCCTCAACATTAAAGGTAGCTTGGACCAAGCTCTTGAAATCCTAAAAAGGAATACCCACAAGGCATCCAATAGGTCTCAAATGAAGGTTCCGAAGAATTATGTCAATCTAATCCTGCTCCTTAGACTGGTTTACCATACGAGCCAACTTTGCCCTCTAATGACTGACAAAGAAAGAAATAGTCTCATTTGGCCTTTGTCTGGTGGCCTCTAGCTCTCATCCAGAAACATTAATATCAACACTGAAAGCAAACTCTATCGAAAACTCATGGGCCACATCCTCTTAGGTAGGAAGTCTCACAAGCTCGATTGGTGCAAACAACCTCTATACTACTCCACTAAGTGACTTGGGAAAGTAGCAACTACCAATTGTGCATCATACAATCTATGTGCTCTCATGACTGCCCTATAAAGCTTCAAATGAATCTTCAGGCAATATACTCCACTATAGCGCTCAATGTTTGGCATGCAGAATTTAGCGGGCAAGCTAGCAGCCGGTATACCATCTCTGTCATCCCAATTCAACCCCCTTCCTATAGCCTCATCTATCTCATCCTAGTCTTAAGTCTCTCCACTCTGGCCTTCTACTGTACCAATTTAGTATCGTTAATAGTAGGAATAATGGGAGGTAGCATTATGGTAGTAGGTGGTAAAGCAATCTCATAATGGTTCAATAAGTGAAATGGAGTATCATGTGAATCTAGGGTGGAGGAACTTGTGCATCTTAGGATGTAGGAAGAACTATCTCACCTTTACCCATACCAGTTGGCTAGTGATCCTAGCATGAGCTCTTTATTTGATCCAAACATCGACTAACCCTTGCCATAGACTTCTAAAAGGAAGCAAGTATAGAAGTTAACTTGTCTGACATCTCAACTAGTTTATCTGAACTTTGATGAGAATCCGATCTAACCAATTTGCCTCCAACCCTCTAAGACTGTAGCTTCAAACTTAATGTACTCGCTTAGACTGACTCCCTATAATGAAAATGATACAACAATACAAATGAGAGACATAAGAGAAGACCTTAAAGATAACAATAAAACATAGGACAAACACATGGTCCTAAGGTGACAATGTAAAATCTAGATATATGATAGGAACTCTAAAGTCATAAAGGTGTCCACTATGAGATGGTTACAAATGTGACTAGAGAATTCTTATTAATAATCCAAGATAAAATAGGTGTGAAGAACAACACTATCACAAGATTGATATCCATCTCAAGCATGATATTTTTTATTCAACTTTCAATTTGAGCTTCAATAATAAGAGGGTGTATATTAGGAAGGGAATTTCTAATAGAAGGATCTAAGCTCAACTTACAAGGTCAAGGTGACTCTAAAAATAAGAGGGTGGGTTGAAAAGGATCCTTAGCAGAAGCAATCGTACACATTGGTGGTATGTAACCTCCTGCACGCCTTTGAAGAGATGGGGTGCTTCCATGTAAGGTGTTCATCACCTCCACACATGCATTATCTCACATCCTAAGGGGTTTCCTAATAGTGAAGGTCCTCATAACTCTCAATGCTTAGTGGGGATCTAAAGTGTACAATGAATGGTGTGGGTGCATCTAAAAAGCCCATCAATCTAAAATAGCAAAGAGAACACACTGGTCACACAAATATCCTAAAATCTAGCTCTAAGCTAGACAAGTCTTCAAAGATCATACTCTATGCAACATGAACATGACGACCTCTTCCAAAAAGCTCCCAAACATACATATAACCCATCACTAGACCCTACTCCAAATCGCTAGCTTGATCAAAGAACAAACAAAACAAGTCTCATATCAAATACGAGATAAAGGGAAACAAGGTTGACCGAGACTAGGGAATTGGAGATAAGGAGACAAAAATGAGTTCCACAAAAACAAGCAACATGTACCATACAAGAGAAGGGTAGTCATGCAACACACAATCATGCAAAGCAAGTATATCATCCATATCTACACATAAGCTAAGCAAAGATAAGACAATATAGATAAGCATACAAAAAAATCAATCACCATGTTAAGATAGTTGATTACTACTCAAAAAGTGCTATTTCATAGCTTGTAATTAACTCTTTTAAACACTTTTGAGTAGTAGTTATCACATTTTAACCCAATTAACATATTAAGGACCCTTGCAATCAATTCTAATCAAATTGTGTTAAGTTTTGGTGTTTTGATAGCTTTTTGATCACCAAAGCAATCCGAGATTGAGGAGAGTTCTTTGGAATCCAGGGCATCCGGACAAAGCTCAGAAAAATGAAGAACCGAAGCTTTGAAGTCCTTTGCCATAAGCAAATCCGGAATACAAGGAGTATGGGATCTTCCCTGCAAAAGATGTCCGGATAGGGCGTCTGGACACACCATCGGAGGCTGTCGAAATGACGTAGCAAGGCTGCTCACTTTAGTCAATGTTTTCATCCGGACAACATATCCGGATAGGATATGCTATCGTCCGGGTGTGATGATCGCGAGCGCCGGGTGTCCTCTTGGGGAATTCGGATGGAGTGATCCGGATAGCGAAGCCCACCGCGTGTCCTCTTGGGGAATCCGGATGGAATGATCCGGATAGCGATGGTGTCGTCATCAGGGGGAGGGGTCCCTACACCTTGCACATGCAGACGGTCTCCCTTGCAACATTCCAAATTCCACCCGGATGTCTCACATCTGGAATTCAGCTCCGCTGACATTCCATCTAGATATTTCAACTTCGCTGACATTCCATCCGAAATTCTGTTCCACCTTCTTCGGATATTTCATATCCGGATGTCGGATGGGAAAGGAGGACGTTTCAACTTCTCTGGTTGGACATATCCGGATCATCTGATAGTGCTTACCCAGAGAGTTTCGCAGCCATTTTGCACAGTGTCGCGGTGTTCTCCTGAAGCTTCCCGATATTTGCCACCAACATTTTGAGATATTTTGAGATATTTTGCTTTAGATATTTGATGTCAAAATCCCCAAACTCTCCTTGTAACCCACCAATTATAGGATTTCTTAGTTATTAAGTTTGGAAAAAGGGGTGAATAACCTCTTATATATAGTTTGTAATTTCCTTTACAGGAAAATATCGAATATATATCGATCATATATCGAATCTCTCGGGAGCTTGTTCTCAAAGATCGATCCTTTGTACAGTTTTGCAAGGAAGTAAAATATAGAGCACTTGCTCTGCTTTTCAAATATATTTTTGTTTTCTCGGCAATCAAACTCTGAGGATTTTTCTTCAGAGGATGAGAGGCTAGACTCTTTGTCTCTTGGAGTGAAGAAAGCCGGGTAAGTTTCCACTTGCATAAATTGGAAGTTTTGTTGTTTTAGTTTTTAATGAAGAGAAAGTGTGACCCGTTAATGGTTTTTATCTTTTTAGTTAACTTAAAACGCCTTTAAATCACCTGGGCCAACACTTGGTAAGGCAAGTGATCTCCATCCATAGCAATGCATTAGTTTATCTCTTGCGAGCCTTTGGGAGGTGGTTTGAAGGTAGGATTTTCTAGAATAGCCAACACTTGGTAAGCTTTTGGACTCCACGGAGACATCCATTAGTTATCTCTTGTGAGCTTTTGACGGGTAATCCAAGGTTAAAGATTACCTTGAATGGCAAGTTCTAGGTGAGAGGTATGAGTCATTGCAAGATGCATCAATGAGAGGGATTTAGTGTTTGAATCCATTAAGGGGAAACATCTGTACCACACCGGTTAGAGAATTAACTATATGTTAATTCTCTAATGCGAGGAAAAGAAACAAGTGACCGGAACTCCCTTTTTGTACAAGGAATCTGAACCCAGTGATCTAAACTCCAAGAAACACTTTTCTTTGTAATTAAAATCAGTTATTATTTTTGGTTAGCTTAAAACCAACCTTTTCCACCAAATATTATGTTTTCTTTTAAAGCTAACCTTGAAATGAAAAGGCACCAATTCAGCTTTGAACTAATATCAATTGTGAAGTGAAAACTCATCCCAGTGAACGATCCTAGAGCCACTATGCTATAGTAGCTTTGTCTTTACTACCCTAGTTCATGGTGTAATAGGTTATAAATTTTGTTGATTACTCCCTTCTGAGGACCACAATCAAGGAGCACCAGCTGGACACGAATCAGCTGATACACCAATTGGGAACGAATCAATAGTCATAATAAGCATATAATAAGGAGTAGCATCATGCTAAGATATGTAAAAGACTTGATCAATATAATCAACATGTCAAGATCTCAAATAAATATAACAATCAAGCATGAAACATAGATAATCATCATATCAAAACTCTTAATATGCCATTAACACTCAAGCATACAAAAGCACAAAGAGGGGTTATCCATTGATCGACTAATCGAACGCCATATGTCCCTCAACTTAAGTTCAAGCTTGACCCTCTAGTCTTCCTAGTGGAATTGCCATTTGTTGAACCTACATTTTTCATGTGCGTTTATACTCAATGGAGAGATTGTTTTTTTTTTTTTTTTTAATGAAAAATGATTTTTGTAAAAATTGGAGTCATCACTCGTATTTATTTATTTTTTAAAGGGAAAATAAATAAAATAAGAAATAAAACCAAAAAAAAAAAAATTCCTTATTTGGAAAAGCATGTTTTTGAAAACCAAGTCTAAGTCCGGGGCTCAAGTTACCTATCAGAAATGTGCCATAACGTAGTATCCTTCTAAGTCCTAAATAAAGGTTTTTACTAATCAAGTTGAGGTAATTATGACAATTGATTTGTAAATTATGGATACCAAAAAACAAGAATAAGGCAAAAAATGACCATAAAAAAAGCTTAGCAAAATATTACTCACACAAAACATGCATATCGAGTGAAATCAAGCATATAAGAAAAGGAAAGGAACATACCTCAATTGCAATCCAAAGTGCTTTCATAAAATAATAGGGTTAGTTGAACATGTATAATATAGAAAATGTCCTATAATATATCCAACATGCATTCCACTCAAACCAAGAATCAAAGAAGTGATCAAGGCATAACAAGATGTAATTAAACATGAAAATATATTAAAACATGACATATAGGTCCATGGAATTAAGCATATAAGGGACAAATGAAGTGTCCCTTGATAACATAGAAAACGCTTTCATAAGACCAAAGGGATTAGCTTAATGAATGAAATGATGAATGGAATATCATATATAAGGTCTCATTTTATATACAATCAAATCCAAAATAAAGAGCAAAGAAGTAAATTAAGATGAGATGATACACAATAATCAAATTTAAGAATTCAACTTATATTATTCAAAACATGTCAAAAGAGGAATAAAGATATGCAAAATAACTCATCTAGTATATATAATATATCTATAATGTACAACACAAGTCAAAACAACCTAAAAGCATGCCTAAGGAAACTACATTATCAACAACAAACAAGACTTTTAGCAACATAGTAGAACAAGGGAATTCACAAAATAAACCCTAAAAAAATAACTAAAGGCGTTATTTCATAAAAAAAAAATAAAATAATTGGATAACATCTTTAATATATCTAAATCACAATACAGAAGTCCAAATTATTTAATTTTGTGCCAATCAATATTAGATTAATTCATAATAAGGACACTATACAAAATAATCGGCATATGATTAGAACAAAGGGACTTGCAAAATATATCCTAAACAAATATCTAGAAAAGGAATTTTATCATGAAAAAAATCAACAACATCTCATATGTGTCTAGATTATGACCCAAAAGGTCAAATTATTTAATTAGGTCCTATTAAGACTAGATTAATTCATAATCACATTTGTAAGAAACAAAGCAAATTTCAATAATATATCAAAGTGAATTTATTTGACTAGCCCAAAAGCATGACAAAATCAAGAAAAAAAATTCTACAACACATTCAATGTCTATTTTACAGAAAAAATAATAACACATTCAAATTGCTCAAGGAGCATATTTAAATCAAGCCAAACATTCCCTAACTATAGAATGGGTTTAGTGTAGTAAGTATAGGAAATTTTTTTTCCAATTTAGGGAATTGGTTTTCAAGAAAATAGGGTCCTAAAATTAACTTCAAGAAGTGTAAATTAAGAAAAAAAATAAAACAAAATTAAGAAATTCAAGAAATAATTTAAATTTGGAGAATCAATTTGAGTGTCCAAAGTTGGGTTAAAACTGGACCTGTGTAAACATCAATTTAGATTTCTTAATTGAAAAATGATTTTGAGTCAAATTATTATTATTATTATTATTATTTTGAAAATTTAAGAAGTTAGGAACATTGTAAAAACATCAAAATATTTTTAGAAAAAACCTAAGACATTCAATTCCAATTTTTCATTTCAAATATTAGCAATACAACAAATAGTGACAATAGGCTTTTGAAAGTTGAATGTTTGTAGGGATTTACCAAGTCCCAATTTGATATACATAAATTTAATCCAAAATTCCTTATCCTCCATAATGATGATGAAGCTTATAAAGATTGAGAATTACTCCATTATTTGGAGGCATGAATTTTTATTTATGTGAGAAATTTGAAAATCAAAGAGAGTCAATTATAAAAATGCATACCAATTGAAACATGGTACATGTTTTTCAAAAAAGTTTTTTTAATTTTTTTTATTTTTAATGATCAAGAGATCTAAAATGAAGATGAAAACCAAGAGAACAAAACTCAAAGCAAAAATAGGTGTGTATGTGTGTGTGTGTGTGTGTGTGTGTGTGTGTGTGTGAACATGTGAGAGATAATATTTAAACTTAAACTCAAACATCTTAAAGAAACAATCAAATAAATAAAACCAAAAGTAAAGATACCAAGTGGTACAAGGCCTTATTTCAAGTGATGTCAAAGAGGCTTTAACCTAATGGAAGAAAACTAAGAAAATCAATGAGTGGGCTAAATCCTAAGCATAAACAACAAATCATCCAATCAATAAATACTAACAATATTTTTGGCCTATGTATCCACACCAACTAAAGATAACTCCCATATCTAAGCAAGATGCAAGGAAAAGAGAGGGATAGAGATATGATTATTAACATATACGTCGAAAAATTAAAAGAGAACATACCTCTCCTTGAAAAAGATGAAGCTAGCTTCTTCTTCTTGCTATTACGTAACCTCTAGCCATAAAACTTCACCTTTCTTCTTTAATTTGTGTCAACACTATTTTCTTTCTCCAATGGCATCTATAGCTCTTCCAATCTCCAATGGTATCAATCTAAAGAAGGTCCTTACTATGGCAACAATTTCCCTATTTTTCTCAATGTGTGAAGTCTCCTACCCTCCTATAGTGTGAATCGCTTCTAATATGGCAGCTGCACCTCTTAGAGAATCTCTTCCTAAAGGGAGTCTCTCTTCTTAAAACTCCCCAACTATGTACACCTACTTTCCCAGTCTCCATATGGTATGAATCTTTTCTCATAATCTCTTCGTGTTGTGTATACATTTCCTATCTCAATATGAAAGCTTGTACCTCTTAGAGAATTCCCTTCCTTCCTTCCTTCCAAAATCTCTTTACCTTCCTGAAAAAAAAAAAAAAAAAAAAAAAAAAAATTTCTTTAAAATCAAATTATTTTTATTTTCTTTTTTTATATATTATTTTTAATAAATTCTTTTAACAGTATTAAGTGTAAATAACTTTTTTTAAAATTGAATACAAAATGAGAAAATAAATTGACTTTTTTTAAAAAAAAAATTAAAATCATTAATTCAAAATCATTTTTAATAAAATCCTTTAAAATTTCTTGAAAACTTTTTTTTAATATTTTTTTATTTAGTTCAATAAATCAATTTAGATAATCCTCTTGTCACTTATTTCGTGTATTCTTGTAATTAGGTTTCATCTTTATTTTTATGTAGATTTATTTTCACCATGACTTGTACATACTCATTTGCGTGATTATTTTTCTTGGTATTTATAATTAATTAATTAATCATCATAATTTCCTTTATTTGTTTAGTAGAGACTGTATGTATACGAGCTTAGAGGGGTGCTACGGTTTACCACCGTATTTTCCTAATAAGTAACTTGACCCCCAAACCCAAACTTGATTTTTCATAAACCTGTTTTTCCTTCAGGAGTTACACTTAGAGTTTTTCTTTCTTATTTTGTTTTCCCTTTTAAAAAATAAAATAAAAATAAGTAGCGATTCCAAGTCTTTTTCAGAAAATCAAATTTTTACCAAATAAATAAAAAGTAAGTCTTGTCGTCGAGTGGGAATACAGGTAAAAAATACGGGGTCCACAATAACATAACCTTTAAGGGATAGAAAAAGTGACTAAACCAAACAAAGCTTGATTAAAAAAAGTGTTTGATTTGGTTTAAATGATTGGTTAGATCTAAGTTAATTTAGACCTTAAGCCTAATTATTTTTCAAATTATTTGAAGACAATTTAGAAATTATATTTAAATTTTTTTAATCCAAAATGTTATTAGTGCACTTAAAAATTAATTTAACATCCAAGGATAATGAATTACTTTTACAAAATCTAACACAAAAAAACTTATTAAATATTAAACAATTATATATAAATCTTAGAATGTTGGTTCAACTCGACTATTATCACCTAGGAGATAAGAAAACCGAAAATCAAATAGACAAATTTACTTTTTAAAATTCTCAAATCAAATCAACCTTAATGAGTATTGAAAATCAATTTTGGTTAGTTTACATAGATTTTTTTAACTTTTCGTTTTCCTTACTCCCTTAATCACTGGTATTTGAATATGGTTAGAAAAATATTTTTGTTTATATGATACCTAACAAAAGAAAATGATGTTTTGAATATATATTTATGAAATGTAATTCCAAAAGTCACTTTTTTAAGTCCTCTAAAAATTATTTTTAAACTTTGTACAATATCTTATTTTTATAAAGAAAACTTTTAATATTTTCAAAATCATATTTCTGCATTCTTAATCCACACACGTCTAAAAGTCATTTTCAATTATTAAATTAATTTTATAATTTGTAATAAATTTTTAAAAATCTTGAAACCCCACCTAATGAAGATATTTTGCAGTCAAATTCAGACTTGCCAGAGACGCAGCAGCCTCCCTCTATATATGTCCTTGTGTGCCCATAATTAGCTCCATACTCTCCCCGTCCACACCATTCAGAGGGCTGAAGTTACTCAGCTAGGCGAAGGTCTGGTATGTCCTACTCTCCATGCATTAGTACTTGTGAAATACAGGCCGGGTTTGTTTTTCCTCTCCTCATGTATACGTTTAAGTTATTTGGAGTACCTAGGTTTTGCAGTTTTTATTTATTTTTTATTTTTTGAAAATATTTTTAGTCTAAAAATGTGGTTATTTATTTATTTATTTATAAAATTAAGAGTTTAATTGTTACTATTTATTCTTGAAGTATTTTTAATAAAAATGTTTCTTCCCAAAATATTATAAGTGATTTTTCAATATTATAAATGATTTTTAAATTTTTAATAGTTTTCTTAAATTTCATCAAACACCTAATTTTTTTTTAAAAAAAACTTTTTTTTACCTAAAATCATTTTATAAAATCACAGTCAAATAAACTTTTAGTGATTAATAAAATTTATAAATCACTTTTAAATTTAGAAAATCATTAATTTGTAATATTGAAAAATCACTTGTAGCTAGAAAAACGCTTTATGGATGATTCTATTAGGGTATATTTGGTTCCAATAAATTTTGAGGGAAAATATAAGGGAAAGAAAATAGTGAGAAAAAGTAGAAAAAAAGAAAAAATGAAGGAAAATAAAAAATAGATTAAAAGTCAATAATTATTTTTAAATGCTTCTTCAAATTCATTTAATTTATTTTTCTTTATTATATAAAGATTAAATAATTTTAAAATACATAAATTTTAATTAATTTTAATTATTTGATTTTAATTTCTTTCATATTTTCCCATGAGAAAACTGTTTTGCTTAATATTTTTTTTCTTCCCTTGGTACTTTCCCATAATCAAATATAGTTTTAAAAACACTTGGAGAGAAAACATTTATACTAAAAACACTTCGTGTAAAAATACTGTCGAACACATTTTTAGAGTTCGTTTGATAGTGATTTTAATTTAAAAAATATTTTTGAAAAAAGCATTGGTTGTTTGCCAAAATTTAGATTTTTTTTTTTTAAATTTTAAAAAATCACTTATAGTGTTTAAATACTTGATAGGTAATTTATATACAATTACCTTTGATTCTTATTGATTCAAGGAATCTCTTTCCCTATAAACATCTTCTTTAGTGTCATAAAATAGTTAAAACTCATCGAATATGTAATTTTTAGATGATTTGGTAACATCTTTCAGTTTTGAAATGCTAACCTAGAAATAACATTCAATACCTCCTCTGCATTTACTCTTTGATTGGTTACATAATTAATTATATACATATCTACATGCGTAATATTCTAAATTCTGATTTCACTAAAATTTGAATATGAAAACCATACAATTGCCCACCGCCGATCGACAAAAAGGGTACCACTCTCACAATTATTGTTAGAAGAATAATAATTGAAGGTGTTCTATCATTGTGTTCCATGCCCTTTTGATGTTAGAAGAACAAGAGGCAGAGTGAAGTCCCGAATGCAAAATTTGTCATCACATTGTTTCTCTCTTCTCATCCTGTCTCTAAAATTTTAGCATCTTTAAATTAATTTTAAGCTTATGGCTGCAGAGCAAGTATGGCAGTTGAAGGTGTTGCCCCAAATATGATGCAATTTGGTCCCGCCCCGAATAACAGCGGTGATGGTTTTCCCCGTATGACCCCAGCTATAACCCCAACTGTAGTGCCAACTACAATAGTTCGTGAAGTTCTTACTGAAAGCAACTATGAAAATTGGAGCACTTGTGTAAAATGGTATTTGGTGGGTCAAGATCTGTGGGAAGTTTGCCAGACGAAAGACAACACTCCTGATGAAGCAAGAGATCCAGTTTGGGAAAAGAAGAATGCCATGGCTTTACATGCTATTCATATTTCATGCAGTGGGGAGAAGCTTTCTCAGATTAGGGAGGAAACTTGTGCAAGTTACGTGTGGGACTTTTTGCAGAAACGGGCCAAACCAACCTTCTGTTTCGACCCAAAAGTCAGTGGCATAGACGAACGGTCACCTGCTGCCTCAGCCTCAACTGGTAAACTGCCTTCCCTCTTCCTCAACTTGAAAGTAATAATTTCTCTATACGAACGCGATTGGGTGGGGATTACGTGCAAGTTACGTGTTTAGGGAGAAAATGTTGTTACGAACATTTTCCTAACCGCTTTTTATTTTTCAAATATTACATCTCTTTTATTTATAGTTAAGAAGAAAATTCTGATAATATATGAAATATAGAAACATTTTAAAATTTGACTAATTAAATATAGAGATTAAATCTTATTTTAATATTTAAAAAGTTTCTAAATCAAGCTTAATTTTGCAACATTCTCCCTTAAATTCTGATAATATAGAGGAGTTGGTGAAAAAACTGAGTCCAGAGGACTTAAAACAAAAAGAGAATAATGGAGGGCACACGCCACTTGATTTGGCTGCATTGAATGGATTTAAAGAAATAGCGCGGTGCATGATTAAAAAGAACACGGAATTGACTAGTATTTTAGATAAGGAAGGAATCCTCCCAGTTGTGCGTGCTTGTAATCGAGGCAAAAAAGAAGTGATACGTCTTCTCTACAATTACACTCCACCAAAGGAGCTAGGTCCTAAAAAAGGCGAAGGCAAAAATGGTGCAACGCTTCTTGGTTATTGTATTGCTACCAAATTCTTAGGTAGGAGAGAATGAAATATTCCAACCATTTTTGAGATGAGAAATCTATCTTTACCCAACATAAAATGGTGAATCTCTTTCCCTATAAACATCTTCTTTAGTGTCATAAAATAGTTAAAACTCATCAAATATGTAATTTTTAGATGATTTGGTAAGATCTTTCAGTTTTGAAATGCTAACCCAGAAATAACATTCAATACCTCCTCTGCATTTACTCTTTGATTGGTTACATGCGTAATCTTCTAAATTCTGATTTCACTAAAATTTGAATATGAAAACCATACAATTGCCCACCGCCGACAAAAAACAGTACCACTCTCACAATTATTATTAACCTTTGTGTTCTATCATTTGTCCCATGCCCTTTTAAATGTTAGAAGAACAAGAGGCAGAGTGAAGTCCCGAATGCAAAATTTGTCATCACATTGTTTCTCTCTTCTCATCCTGTCTCTAAAATTTTAGCATCTTTAAACCATACAGTTGAAGGTGTTGCCCCAAATATGATGCAATTTGGTCCCGCAACTATAGACCCGAATAACAGCGGTGATGGTTTTCCCCGTATGACCCCAACTGTAGTGCCAACTACAATAGTTCGTGAAGTTCTTACTGAAAGCAACTACGAAAATTGGAGCACTTGTTTAAAATGGTATTTGGTGGGTCAAGGTCTATGGGAAGTTTGCCAGACGAAAAACATTCCTGATGAAGCAAGAGATCCAGAAGCATTTTCAGTTTGGGAAAAGAAGAATGCCATGGCTTTACATGCTATTCAAATTTCATGCAGTGAGGAGATGCTTTCTCTGATTAGGATGGAACCTTGTGCAAGTTACGTGTGGGACTTTTTGAAGAAACGGTCAACTGCTGCCTCAGCCTCAACTGGTAAACTGCCTTCCCTCTTCCTCAACTTAAAAGTAATAATTTCTATATACATAATTAACCTTGACGTTATGTATACAAACGCGATGCTTAGGGAGAAAACTTCAAGCAAGATTGGGTGGGGATTACGTGCTTTGGCGGATGAGGCTAGGTGTCGTTGTCACGAACATTTTCCTAACCGCTTTTTATTTTTCAAATATTATTATATTACATCTCTTTTATTTATACATACTCACTAGTTAAGAAGAAAATTCTGATAATACATGAAATATAGAAACATTTTAAAATTTGACTAATTAAATATATAAATTAAAATAAAGATTAAATCTTCTTTTAATATTTAAAAAGTTTTTTAAATTAAGCTTAATTTTGCAACATTTTCCCTTAAATTTGATTTCTTGATTTGTGATTCTAAGTGACTTCCTCTATTTAAATTACCCACCAACTCTTTGCCCTATAAACTCCTTCCATTTGGGCTTCATTTCCAGTAGCCCCCAGAGCCCAACACGTAGTATCCAGGCTCCCCCACCATTCATCCATTGAGAATATGCAACTGAGGCCATAGATGGGCCTGAGCAGTTGTACAAGACAAACAATAGAGTAGATTCTTGGCTGGATTGTCTACTAATTTCTCGCTCAACAATGCTGAACAGACTTCTCTCAGCAATTAACAAGAAGAAAACTGCCTGCAGGGAACGTTGACTTCTCTCAGTATGAGGACTTAATCAAGGCATTGAACCGTAGTAGGTGGAACGATATCGAATCCTTCTTATTTAAATATCCGGATGCAGTGAGCGCAAAAATTTCACCAACAGGCGATACCGCGCTCCATATCGCAGCTCGTGCTGGAGATGAAAAGGTTGTAGAGGAGTTGGTGAAAAAACTGGCTCCAGAGAACTTAAAACAAAAGAATAATGGAGGGGACACGCCACTTGCTTTGGCTGCATTGAATGGATTTAAAGAAATAGTGCAGTGCATGATTAAAAAGAACACGGGATTGACTAGTATTTTAGATAATGAAGGAATCCTCCCAGTTGTGAGTGCTTGTAAACGAGGCAAAGAAGAAGTAACACGTCTTCTCTACAATTACACTCCACCAAAGGAGCTAGGTCCAGAAAAAGGCGAAGGCAAAAATGGTGCTACGCTTCTTGGTTATTGTATTGCTACCAAATTCTTAGGTAGGAGAGAATGAAATATTCCAACCATTTTTGAGATGAGAAATCTATCTTTACCCAACATAATTCTCATACCCTCCAATTCAACAGATATTGCTTTGCATATCCTCGAGAAGCACCCAAGTTTGGCTGTTACTTTGAATAAGGATGGCGTTTCCCCCCTGTATATATTGGGTCAAAATCCTTCTTTGTTCAAGAGTGGAAGTCAGCTTTGGTTTTGGCAGCGTTGGATATACTCATGTGAGAACATCTTCAACTTTATTTTCTTGAAAAAGATATAGAGGCATACAAGTACTATTGTTATTCTCTCAATAGAGTTTCGCCAATTAAATTTTTGGAAAAATTAAAAAGGTACATTCTTCAAAACATAAACTAATTTTTTTTAAATATTTTAAAACAAGATATATATCATTTTCCCTTTATGTATTAAATTTTGAATTATTCACCTTAGTTTATGTTGGAGTATAGGGTTGAAAAAATATATCAACAATTATATAAAGGAAGAAAAATAATTGAATAGAATTAAAAATTTATTTATTTTTCCCTCACTCTTGTTCAAATATAACAAAATATTTTATTTATAAATACTAACACTTAAAAAAATAAAATAAAGACTCCTAGAAAGTTCTAATGATAAAATATAGAAGTCTTCTAATGTTCAAGTACTTAAATATAAACACTAAACCAACCACTCAAAATAAAATATATTTTTTTTTAGAAACTTCTTATATCAAGTTAATTTAAGTTTCCAACATTTTAAATCACTCCATCACCATGGCACAAGAAAGATCTTAGTTCATTAGTTTGATTTTCGGGACATGCATGGTAAATTGTACTGATTTGTGCATCTTTCATGTAAGGCATATCTGTAAACGTAGATTGTGCCTTAGATTGGATTCAAATAAATGTTGTTGACGACATTGGACAAGGACGAGATGACAGGAATAATACTGAGAAAGGTATGTCGCTACTACAAATTGATAATTTTAAAGTTGTATTTGTGATCTCACCTTCGTAATGGTGTATCATGAAATTGTAAATTATATTCCACATGCTAATTTTGTACCATGAAACTAAGCTGGATAGTTTTTGAAGGTTACTTCAAAAACTTTCGAGTCTCTTCACAAAGATGTTTAAAAAGTCTCTTATTCTTGAAGGTATAAATTTTTGTGGATAGAATTAATGTTTATTAATAATTTCATGGATAAGGTCCCTTAATTATCATGTTATGTAACATTAGCCATCTTTGTAAAGTCTTTAGGATAAAGTGAATAAACATATTTTAAAAATTGCTTAAGTTAATTGTTGACCCAAGCCTACTCTTTTGGATGTTGTGTATAGATAAACAGTTGGACCCATTACAAAAGGAGCCAAGGGTGAATCATATTGAAAAATCAAGCCCAACCAATAGCAGGCACCCATGCATAGACCTATATAAGTCATTCTTCGAATTTAAATCTCAATTCTTGTGGTGAAACATGACTTTAGATGGTTACAGGTCCCTTAATAAGGATATGTTCCCCTCTTAATTCATTAAAGTGGGTTCAATGCATATAGACTGTATATTTTGTTGCAATTGACAAACTTTCAATCCAACACCAAATGAAGGCCTTAAACTTATTTTAAAACCCTGAGTAGTAGGCCCAAGCCCAACATTAAGGTAGATGAAGTCTGCATAGGACTTTTAGAACTTCGGTTTGAACTTAGGCAAATGTGGTAGCACTAAGGTCTCACACCCTACGATGTTTTGTGTGGAGGTAAAGATGAAGTGGAGATGTCATGGATGATACAATATTTGGAGGAGCCCCCCAAAAAATTGAAGGAGGAGGTGTGTCTTAACAACATCCTTGCAAGAGTCACCCATATTGGCTCCTACCTTTCTTATGTAGGAAGAGTGTAAATCTGAAAAAGTGCTTTAAGTGTTTTAGCTTATCGATCCCACATAGGAAAAAAAGGAACACCTTTAGTGGGTTTATTAACTAACCTACTTTCCTTAGCCTAATGTGCTTGTGGAGAGGTGTAGAAGAGCCTCGTGTAGGAGCCAAAGCTTATTCAAGTGGGCTTCGGGTTGGTTGGGCCAAAATTCCCAAATGCGTCTAGCCTATAGAATGCACCCAAGGCGAGATTCACATTCACTAGCTTTTAGATCCTAGAGATAGACCACTGGTACCCTAGTGCATCGAGTTCATCTTTGAGGAAGGTGTTTCCAGTTCCTCATTTTGTTTTTTGCTTGTGTGTTTTGGGCTAGTCCTTTGTTTAATACCCTTAGAACATCTTATGCATGAGGAAAAACACTACCCTTCTTAAAAACACCTTTCCATTTGGAGGTGATAGGTGCACTCCCTTTGCATCTATGATGGTGGGCGTTCATTATAAGGGGTAGTGCCCTATACCAAGGTGCATCCATGTATAGCAAATTTGTGGTGATACAAGGCACTCAAAACCTTGTGAATAGAGACAATGATTTAGCACAAGTGGCTTTACTAAGGTTCCACGTAAATTACAATAAACTAGCATAAAGGATTATTAAGAAATTTTTATTATGTATGGATAGCCCCTAATATTTCTAATTTTTATTGCAGGACTACGTCAATTAATTCATGGGCTGGTTTCATATCCACAAAAACTTCCTGGTATGATACAATTGTTCAATTAAATGTTTATTTGGGTTCCTTGCTCCTGATCACTCAATCTTATTCAATCGTAATAAAGTCTATTTGGATTAATGACCCAGGAATCAAGAACTTCCATGATCAAAAGTTGAGGCATACTCAAGTCATCAAACTTCTTGGGAGCATTTGTATTGAACTACAAAATATGAAAGTTGACGACCTTGGTTTTCAAGTGCACCAAGCAGTCTTCGAGGCTATCAAGCGAGGGAATGTTGAGTTTGTCACTGAGATGATTAAATCTATTCCTGAGTTAGCGTGGAGCCGTGATATTAATGGAAGAAACATATTTTTTATTGCAATTTTGAACCGTGAGGAAAAGATTTTCAACCTTTTACATGGGCTTACTGACGCACAGAAGATGAAAGTGATATCTCCTTTGGATAGGTTTGGAAATAGCATGCTACATTTGGTTGCGATGTTAGCACCATCGGAACAGCTTGATGGTATTCCAGGTGCCGCTCTGCAGATGCAAAGAGAACTACAATGGTTTAAGGTCAGCTTCTTTTCACCTACACCTCTCATAACATAATACATATTTTCTCTATCTATACATTCTATTTGAAACACCAAGATCCCATCTGTGGTCTCCACATTCCCTTTTAGGAACTACTCTTAACACTTACCCCTTAATATGGCAAGCTCCATGTAAGCCTTAGTCCCTACTTCCTATGAATTTTCAAGAACTCTGTCTATTATTAGTGTGCTTTGGGTGTAAGAGAAAGAGAATAGAGAAAAGAAAGAAATATTTCGCCTTTTTATTTTTCTCATTGATATTTAATCGATTGGTTTCTACAAATATTAATGTTAGTAGCCTACAATTATTTTCCCAATAAGCTAAGGTGACTATCTAAGCTTCTCATGTCTTTATACCTCCAACCCCCTACCCTATTTTTTTTTCCTGGAATTTAGACAACCAATCAATCATTCACCTACATCTTAATAGCATGCTTTTCAAATTTTTCATGATGTTACCATAGGAGGTGGAAAGCATTGTGCCACCACTATTCAAGGACCTTAAAAACTCAGATGGAAAAAAGGCCAGTGAGGTGTTCTCTCAGCAGCATGCAGACTTGGTAAAAGAAGGGGAGAAATGGATGAAGGAGATATCAACAGCTAGTTCATTTGTAGCTGCTCTCATTGTTACCATTATGTTTGCTGCAGCCTTCACTATTCCTGGGGGTAACAATGACAGAGGCGCTCCCATATTCTTGGACGATACCTTTTTCGTAGTTTTTATAATGTCAGATTCAATCTCACTCTTTTTTGCTACTACTTCAGTGTTGATGTTCCTGGGAATCTTGATCTCACAATATGCAGAAAACAAATTCCTTGCACGGTTGCCCAAAAAGCTGATATTTGGCCTATCCCTCCTTTTTATCTCTATTGCGGCCATGATGATAGCCTTCTGTTCTGCCATTGCTATTTTGCTAAAGAATAGCTCAATCAAAGGGGTTATGATCCCGATTATTTCACTTGCTTCTGTTCCAGTGATCACATTCGCATTACTGCAATTTCCTCTCCTTCATAACATTTTCAAGTTCACATATCGGCCAGGCATCTTCAACAGGAAAATACAACATGTCCTTTATTAGCCTGTTCAATAATATGTTTTATTTTAAGGTGCATGTAAGAAACACACCAGTTCTGTTGATGCCTATATGATTCTATATTACCTCGATTTTATGCATTGTCATATCTTTTGTAATGTTGAGGTTTGGTGTGAAATTCTGTGATTAAAACTTTTAGTTATAAAATTTATGGAGTTTTGTACAAATTATTATCAATTTTTGAAGTTACTCTGCAAGTGCTCTTATTGTGTCTAGATTGGACACATAGATGCTAAAGAAAACCAGATGGACTTTTGACTTTTCTCAACTTGCAGCAATTCACCTGAAAAGTGACATCTAGACATTATAAAAATCTTGTTTGGAGTTTACAAAAACTCTTGCATACTTGATATGAGGTTTGAAGAAAAAATTTGACGAACTCGAAAGGTTCTCTCACAAAGCTCTAGACCATCATGCCATGATGGTGAAAGAATACAAGAGCCAATCACATGTATCCACAATTGAGAAGCCGCACACTAGATGCAATAGAGAAAGGGAGATAACACTTTGAAAATGAGAATGCCTTATTTCACTTGTTCTCTACAGATGGGAGAGGATCGGAGTAACTTAGCTATTTATAATTTCAATTAGGTAGAGCCTGCAAAAACCAAAAATCCAATAGGAAATACCAGAGGAAGGTGAATGAGTGATTTAAAATTTTACAATAAAGATTTTATATATCATACCCAATTCTTTTACCCTGCGAGTTTTAGCTTGACTTGTCAAGACTTACTGGCACGGGTCACAGAAAACCAACGTTCCTCAGGAAAGGCAAATGCTAATTCTGATTTCTACCACAACGCTCCTGAGAAAGATCAGAAGTTCTAGAGGAAAATTCAGACAAGCAGAAGTAGAGGGATGAGTGGTTTCCTCATCGTCTTGAGGTATTTTAGACAGAATGTTCTACCTCCTGATACAGTGATTTCAGCTGGTTTGTTCACTCCTCATGTACTGCTATTGGAGGGGAGTTGTGCATGTGAGTCAAAATAAAGATTTCAGGTGAGACTGGATGCATTCTAAACCTCATGTACCAGTGGTTCATGCTAGTGACACTGAAATCCTTGCTATTCACATTTCACAATGTGAGGGCAGTGGGGACTATTTCTACCAGCCAGCTGTTCATAGAGCCATATTTTCTGGAGGCTCGCAAGCTTAAAGAATGGTTTGACAAGGAAGGAAGGAACACCCCTTCTGTCTCTATTTCCAGAGAAGTAGTAACTATGGGCAGAACAGATATTCGAAAGACTATTTCTCAAATCAGAGATGAGAGGCAAGGGACTTCTGAAAAGCCAGATTGGATTACTGTCTGTGCAACTGTTTCTTTCGTAAAAGATGAAAATTTTAGTTATACAGCATGCCCCATTATGATTGGTGATCGTCAATGCAACAAAAAGGTTATGAACAATGGAGATGGGAAATGGCGATGTGAGAGGTGTGATCAGTCTGTTGATGATTGTGACTACAGGTATATTCTTCAGTTTCAGATACAGGACCATACTGGCAAGAAGAGCTGATCCCATTCTTCCAATCCGCAGCACTTCCAAAAGAACGTACCACTGTTCAACAAGGCTACCTTGAACTCTCCAAGCAGGTCAAGGCTAACTTTGGAAAGGTTGATCCTCACTTCCTTAACTTAGGAGATGCTATGATCGCATGGATTTGATGCTTAGGATGAGCTTGCCGGAGATTCTTCGATCTAACCAAACCAACGGCTCTGCCAATTATGAGAAGCTGTTTGGAAGACAAATCCTGAAGCGTAAAAATCTTGGGAACTGCTTTGATTCTAAAACTCCAAGCTTGAAAGCATTTCACAACCAGAAAACAAATGCTGAAACCAGAAATTCTTTGACAAGATCGCTTGTAAAAATTATGCTGTCTTCGAAGGCATGAGTTCAAGCTTAATCATGAAGAATGGAAAACCTGTGTTGAGAATTCTGATTTTGGGTGGAAGCAGAATGCTGAATCTGTGATGAAGTTGTACATTGAAATTACTGATCATTATTCCATTGAAAGTAAAGAGAGTGATCTGGTTTGGCAATATCAGAAATTGGTTTTGGATGCAGGCTCAATAGCCCCACAGTCCCATCATCTCAGATGGGTTCTTTCTTATCAGCGCCAGCAATGGTCCTAACCCCATGCTCTGAGATTGAGAGACTAGAGATTGGATTGGAACATTTGAAGGACACGAGTGCAGTGTGGAGTTACTGCTCGGATAGCCTGTTCTTGCTCGTCCCTAGCCTTGGTATCCCTAGTACCTGTCAGTAGATTTCCTCATACTCCATTGGGTTTCGGAGATGGAGTTTGAAGACACAAATTTCCAAATCAGTTTCTCGATGGCCGGGAATTCAAGAGTTGATACCCGCATTAGTGAATCTGAACTGGATGATTACAGATACATATATTACAGAGAATTGCAAGGGATTTCTTGTGCTTTTGACCAAGCCGTCAGCGCCTACCAAAATCGGTGATTTTGGTTGCAAAAGGAGCGCTCAAGGAACTTCTCATTCTCTTGGCAAATAAAAATGCTCTGAGAAAGGCTTCTGAAAAGTGTCATACTAACTCTTCATCAGGCCTTGTAGCATCGAACCCTTAAGGAACTTCTAAAGCCCAAGTCACAGAAAGGGAGCTCAAAATGCAAAGAAGTCTCTGGTGTTCCAGTAGCCAGAATAGTTGGCAATGAGGAGAAAAGATCATTGGGTCCTTAATGAAGTCATTGCCAAGTGTACGTACAACCTGAAGATTCAACAGTTTCGGAAATCATTCGCTGAACTTGAAAGTCACTGGGCTTTGACACTTAACCTGAAATGGAAACAACTTGAAGAACACTTAACAGAGATGGTTTTATGCATAAGCAACGATCAAAAGAGATTGGTATTGATAAATCAGTAGTTCTAAGCCAATTCCAGCATCAGTAGGGTAAGTTGTGAGCTACTGCAGATCAATGAAGTCCTGTATGGTGGTACTTGATTCCAGTAAATTCGTCTATACTTGGGGTAAAGGTCATTATGTGTGCATTTGGGCCACGGGAGCTAGATGGTCAGGAGACCACTCAAGTGAGAGGAGCATGCACTCTGCTACAAGCAGTAGGGTTGTCCAAGTGCTGCCTATGCTTGATTCAGCAGAAGCAGAGCAGGATCTTCGACCAATATTGACTGTACATGGTTTCGTGATGTTTCCTTGCATGGGATCCAGAATCTCAAAATCCAGCTGGAAATGGTGGCTGACTCTGAAGCTCCCCGAATCAAATATGCAAACAAGGAACTCGATCCAAATGCATCTCCAACCACTACCAGAGCCGCTTCAGTTGTATCTCCTGGAACTTCAACCACCAACATCAGCAATGCAGTCTTAGTTGCACCCCAAGGCCCCCACTCCACCATGGCCACCTTAGTGCACACTCCCCTCCATTTGTTTGTTTGATCGGGAACTTACAGTTTTGAACTAAATTTTCAAGTCCTTTTTCCATTCAAATAATCCCAACTTTAAAAGTCCAGACACTTGTAGGCAATAAAATCCTTATTTTCAATAAACTTTTTGCTGCCAAATTTTCTTTTGGCATGCATTTTTTTTGTCTCTTATAATAATTTTCATGATTTTCTCGATTTTTAAAAAGCATGACTAATTAAATTTTATGATTAAAAAAAATGAAATTTATGAAATTAATTCATACAAAAATAAATTAGGTCTTAGTGAGGTCAACATCCATGATATTTTCTTTAATAATAATGCAAGTAAATACTTGTTTGATGTTAATTGACCATGATCTGAACTTGCTGTTGTGATATATAAGATATTTCATACTATATATGGTGCACTAACCTTGTTTTCTTATGAAAACACATTATTGCTCGATGCTAAGGTACACTCCCATTCTTGCCTTGTTCATTTATTATTCATGTATGACTTGTTTTTATTATATGACTTATCATTCTCAACATCCATTGATTAACTAGTTAATTGTCATACATGTCTTAACTTGATTAGTAAAAACCTAATTTTAGGACTTAGAGGAGTGTTATAGCTCATTGTCATACATTTCTAATAGGTAACCTAACCTTCAATCCCAAACTCGTTTTTATAGACTCGTTTTTCCTTTCAAGAGTCACATTTAGGATTTTCTTTCTTATTTTGTTTTGCCCTTTACAAATAGACAAAAAAAAGTAACAATTCCAAGTCTTTTTCTAAAAATTGATTTTTTTTCACAATAAAGAGCGAGTCACGCAACCCTGAACACCCACCATGCATCATTATTTATTTTGCAGCCTAGGGGATTCGAACCCAGGCCAAAAGGTTATCGGGACTAAGATGCTCATTGATAATATATATTCAATTTAAATTTGTTAAAGTTTATCATTAAAAAAGAAAAAAAACCTAATTCTAATTATTTTATTTTAAATTATATTTAATTGATTAATAAAACTATAAAATCAATATTTTTAATAAGTCTTTTTTTTATATTATTTATATGATAATTAAATGTAAAAAATATAAATGTTAAAAAAATCATATATGTATCATAATTTATTTCACACTATTAAATGTATTTAAATTAAATAAATTATAGTTTTAATATTAAATGTATCATCATTTATCTCATTAATTCTATTCTAAAAAATTACTATCACTTCACTTTTAATTTTTTTTATATTTATCTTTTTTAATTTTGAATGTTTTTATTTTAAAATATTAAAAATATAAATAATAATGATAATAATGAAGTTATAATATTTTATAAATTAAAATTAATTTGATAAGATAAATAATAAATTATATATTGAAACCCTTATATCCTTGCATATGGATATTTTTTTTCATAACAATATCTATGTTAATTACATTTATAAAATAACTTTAAAATGTGTATTTTTATTTATTTGATAATTTTTTAGACTTTTTTTTTTCAAATATTTTCATGAATTTTAAATAAATTTTATTTTACTAATATTTTTGTCTTACCGATATTTCTCCAATATTTCTGAAATGTCCGTAAAATCCAAATACTGATATATCCGTATTTACCGATATTTGAAACCTTGTTCATAACAAATAAAAAACTGTATTACATAATTTATTTCATCATTTTTTTGTTTTTAAGAAAATCATTTAATGAAACATAATCATAATTTCCAAATTTCTCATCAACCCTTTAATAAAAATTGAGTTTCTTATAATGAATTACAGTATAGTTTATTTCAGTTTTCAATTTTATTCAATTAAATAACTAAAAAAATGTTTTTATTTTGAAAGAAATTCAATTTTAACATAAATTAATTCAAATAGTTTTTAATATTTTCATATAATTATCATAAATCAACTCTTTCTAGCATACTACCTGTATTACAATAAGGAACTTATAATAAAAATATATTTTAGTACAAAATTATTTAATAAAAAAATTATTTAATAAGAAAAATAAATATGGAATAAAAAATTATTTTTACAAATTGTTAGTTAATCGCTTCTATAAATTAAATCGTTTTGTATTTAGTGTTGAACGATTTAAAATTATATTATTAACAACAATTTTAAAATAAACTTTATCATTTTTTTAAAGTTAAAAGTGGTTATCTCTTTCATCAAAGGGAGAGGTAGACTTTTCATTAGACTTTTCCCCATTGATAGATCATCCATGCCCTTTTAACTTTGGTACCACCTTCTGATTCAAAACTTTTTGTTTGAAGATAGTACAATTTTTGTGTACATCTTCGTGCTATTTTACTTTTCCATCAAAGACAAAATGCCTATTGGTATCCAACTTTCTGTGATTGAATGGAATCATTTCCTTGCCTTTTAATCTATATT
Organism: Vitis amurensis; assembly: GCA_037355405.1. Taxonomy (NCBI): domain Eukaryota; kingdom Viridiplantae; phylum Streptophyta; class Magnoliopsida; order Vitales; family Vitaceae; genus Vitis; species Vitis amurensis. The sequence continues at coordinate 10,491,016 of CM074688.1, forward strand.
ATATTTTGAATCATTAAAAACATTCATTCTTCAATTCTAGAAGGGCTTATAGCTAAAAGCACTCCCTTCCTACTATTCTTTTATGATAATTTTTTTTCCTCCCCTCTTGTTAATCTTTAATAAATTTTCATTATTTATATTTCTTTACATGCAAAACTAAAAAAAAATAAAAAATGAAAATATTAATATTTTCCCCTTTTACTAGTAAATTCAAATTTTCTCTTATAATAATTCTTTTGAACGGATAAGCATAGAAAAATTTTATGACATTTCACATGTCTCATTAGTTAAGCCCACCATTACTCATCGGTTTGCCTTGGGGTTTTTAATAAAAACATGATTTTTGTAAATTAAGGCCGCATTTGGGATTTTTTTATGTTTGTTTTTAAAAACTAATTTTAAGTTAAAGGATAAAAATAAAAGTTTTTTTTTAATGTTTTATAAAAATAAAGGTGTTTGAAAAGTTGTTTTTAAAAATAAAAAAAAATAAAAAACTTGTTTGGATAATTTTTTTTAAAAAATAATTATTTTGTTTTGATGTTGTAAAATATTGAAAACTAAATATAATATAAATTAAATTAAATTCAAGTTTTATTAGAAATGAATATATATTTTTTATTATAAATAAATTTAAAAATAAATAGTTTTTAGTAAATGATGAATGGTAATAGTATAATAAAATCATAAATTGTATTTTTTTTATTAAAAATATATACCATTTTAGTATATGTTAAAAATATAAGAATATTAGCATCTTCTCATTTATTATTTATTTTTAAATGAATAATGATAATTTAAAAATATTAATTATTAATGATCTTTATTAAAAAGGAATAATGAATAAAGTTTATTTTTTAACATGTAAATAAGTCAAAATTTTCATTACATGCATATATTTAGTACTCAATTATGATTATAATATTCTAAAATGCTTTGATTTATTATGCAATTAATTGGATCAATTTTTTGAATTCCAAATTATTCTCAAAAATTAAAAAAAAAATTAAATTATTATTATTATAATCTATTTACCTAGTGAGAAAATTCAAAAAATATAGTTTGTGCATAAGAGGAAACAATAAAGTCATGACTAGTTATATGTTAGTTTTGTTCTATTATTATTATTATTTTTAGTTCTTAGATCTATTTTTTGAGTTTTAAAGTATTTGTAAATATTTAAATCCATTCATAAATTTAATACAAAGTATTGTTTGATTTGGAATTCATTTTTCTAGTAAAAACATTTATAAAAATATAATTACGTGCCTAAAAGAAACAATATAGTTATTATGAACCAATTTTTATCTATAAATTTATGTTATTAATGAATTTATTATTTGAGTTTTAAATTATTTTTCAAAATTACTAGAATCAATAATGAATCTTATGCATTAAGTCTTGTTTAATTTGGAATTCATTTTCTTAGTGAAAAAAAAAATAGAAAATAATTATTCTACATAAATTAGAAATAATAAAGTCATTTTAGATCCCTTTTTGTTCATAAATTTTTGTTATTAATTGGGTCACTATTTGAGTTTTAAGTTATTTTTATAAATTACTAGATTCATTAATAAATCTAACGCATTAATTATTTCTTAATTTGGAATTCATTTGCCTAATTAAATTTTTTATAAAGATATGATATATTTAAAGAAGAAAATAACCAAGTCATTTAATATAAATTTTGGGTTATGACTTTATAATGTTATTCAATTTCATAACATTTTAGCATTAATTAAATCAATTTTTGAGTTTCAAATTGTTTTTAAAAATTAATAAATTCTATGTACCAAGTATAGTTTGATTTAGAATTTATTTGTTTGATAAAATATTTTTAAAAAGTTAAAAGAAATTTAAATGAATATCATATATGAAGTTTTTAGTATTTATATTAAATCATAGAGAGAGAAAAAGAATGGTATCTAATTCAATTTTAATTGTTTTTTTTCATGACTTTCCCTTTTGTTTTTAAAAATTGATAAAAACAATTTCTAAATCGTTTTCTAAAAACTGTTATCTATTTCACTTTGTTTTTAAAAAATTAAAAACAAAAAATAAGCTATGACTTTTTAAAAACAGTTTTCTATTTTAAAAAATAGACTATTTTTTATTCACATGGTTGTAAGGTTGTAGGTTATTGTTTCCCATATTAAAAGTCCAAATAAAGAAAAACCAATTATAGATATAATAGTTTGGTCAATCTCAATGGAATTTAGGGGTTTGATAATTCAATTTTCTATGTTAAATTAATGAACTATTGTTGAAACTCAAAGAAGCTAACTAAGATAAAACTTGAAAACTGATTTAATGATCGAGAAAATACACAAAAGCAAACTAAATATCCAAAATAGTTCTGCTTCCAAATTTATATCTTAAGTGAAATAAGATCTCACTTTTTAAAAAATATTCACATTCTTTCACATTTGATTCTCAAAAGAGTGAAGCCTACTCACTCATGTTACAATCTTGTTGAGGGATTCACACATAAATTAAACCCTCCTGAAAGGTATTTAATGAGCCTAATAAGGATCAAATATATAACATTTTTCTTGGAGACTTGTAGAGAATTTTTATTCCTACATAAATAATCAAATTTGTCAACACTAAAATTCTTTTAGAAAGCTAAGAAAGTTGAATGTTATAATGGGGACAAAATTATACAACTTGATAATGTAATCGTCATTTGCAGAAATCAAAATTTTTAGTGAAATAAATTATCACTAAATTAGTCTTAAAAAAATGTAACTCCCCAATTTGAAAAAAATTTGGAATTAATAAGTGATAGGTCCTATACACATTTGACATGTGACAAAATTTGGAAGACCACAAAATTTAGTCTTACAAATAAAATCAAAACTTCGAATTGCTACCAAAAGAGAATTAAAATAAAATAAAATAAAATATTCTCTCATTTACAAATTTCTAAAGGAAACAAATATTCCAATTGAAGTCAATAGAAAATAAAGAATAAATAATAAATAAATATTCTCTTGTTGGCAAATTTCCTTAATGAAGAAGATAAGTTGCTAAAATAAAAAAAAACTAAAATTATTTGAATCAAGCAACTAAATCTTGGGGATTCCAAAACTTAATTCCTAATTTCACTTATAAATAGAGGTGACTTCCTTCAAGGAAGGGACTTCTTCAGATTAACAAAATAACTGTAGACAGGAAATGAGGCTTCATAAAGAAAAAAGTTTCAAAAAATCTTCCTGCAAGTTTAAGAAATGATAGAAGTACTACACACTATTTTCGCCTTTCAATGAGTTCATTTGGGAACAAGCCACTCGTGGCACTCGATTGATCTCTAAAATAAAATAAATATTTTTATCGTCGTCTTTCAAATTGTGATCAAGGTGAAAGAATCAAATGGATTGTGGACCTGCATTTTTCAAGTGCGTCCTCACCCAATCGACGAGACTCGCTTTTATTTGTGAAAAAATTAGTTTTGAAAAAGTTGATGTTGCCACTTATTTTATTTTATTTTAAAGGGAAAATAAAACAAAAAATAAAACCTTGAAAAATGACTCCATAGTTTTTAGAAAAACATGTCTTTGAAAAACCCAAGTCTAGGTCGGGGAATCAGATTACCTATTGGGAAGGTACCTTTAAAGGTAGAACCCCTTTAAGCCCTATAGAGGTTTCTACTGACTAAGCTGAGGGAAATGTGGCAATTAATTGGTTGATCATAAATACCTAGGTAAGCTAGGTGATTGCAGAGTTAATATATGAAGCCAGAAAGTCAAATCATGATCATAAAAGAGAGTCAAAGTGTGTACATGAACTGCTTCTTAAGTGCTATCATAAAACATCAAAGTTAGTATAGAAATATGACACACAACATGCATTCTATCGGAGATAATCAAATGAGCATCAAGGCAATCAAGTATGACATCAAACATGGACATGGCTCATGATAACATACATATTCATAGAATTTTAGAGTTGGGGGGCAAAAAGAGCGTACTTGGTTAGCGGACATCAACACCTCCATGGGAAACAAGGGTAGCTCAACAATAAATATAAAACAAATTCATAAATGTATATCATGAAGAGGAATAAAAAATCAATCGGATATTAAGCAAACAATATCGAAGAGAATATCATGAATTTCAGGTCCCTCCAAAGCCCTAATCAATCTTGCATGAATTGATTCTATGAATTTCATTGTTTGGAATCGTAGAGTTTATTCATACTTGTTGAAAATTGAGAAAATCAAGAAAATGGTTGAAAGTCAAAGAAAATTGTGAAGATGCATGTCCAAAGGGAAAAATGGCAGCAAAGGATTATTAAAATCTGGATTTTATTGCCTAGAAGAAATCTAGAGATGGATTTTTAAAGCTAGAATTATTCAGTTGAAAAGGATTTGAAAATCCAATTCAAAACTGTAAATCTTCAATCCAAGAATCAAATAGAGGAAGAGGTGTGCACCAAGGTGGCCTAAGGAGTAGAGCTGGGAGATTTTAGATAGAAGAAACCAATTCACTGTAAAGATGTTCAACTGTCAAATGCTTCAATTTAAGAGGCAACCTGATTTGTAAGCTCAACTGGATTCTCTCCAACAGTAGTTGACACTGAACTGAAAATTCTGCATTGATAGGTTTTCTGTATTCCATACTAACTGCTCAATGCCAAGGTTTCATCACTTCTCTATCTCTTTCTTCATAATAGGGACGCTTGGAACTGAATACTGAATCAAAGAGGACTGTCGCATTCAATAAAGATTTGGTGAATGGTGTAGGGGCTTTCATTTATGGCTCCAAGATGGATGGAGGTTCGTCCCATTGAACTCTTGAGGATCTGCAGTCAGAATCTATCCGTTGGAGTTGTCAATTGTATAGGAAACATGGGTGACACGTTTGACTGGGTTCATGGCAACATAATAATCCTCCAGTGATGTAGTGATTTCGATGTGTTCTTGACTGATTTCAAGAACATTTTGTTGTTCTTTGAGGTCAACAATCTGACCAATAAAAACTTCAGCATTTGTATCAACTAGAAAGTTCATCAGCTGATGGCCAAGAGAATCCCAAGATCTGCCTCACAATGGGTTCAGTTCTGATGCGAATGCCGCTCTCTTTATCCTCAAGTAATCTGTTGATAAAGCTTACCATCCTTTCACATTCAACCCAATCTTCTTCCCTCAGAGCAAAACTAGTAGGAGGAGACCTCCCAGGAAGGAGCTACCCATATGTTTGAATTGGAACTGTTTCAGGGACAACAGCTAAAATTTCTAGCATGGAAGGAGTGAGTGTATAAAGATGATGGTTGAAAAGGTGGTTCAAGGCCCCAATTTTTCCACTTTCAGCAAATGCAACAGCAGCTTCATTGATGGGCATAATGCGAAATTTGTTGTATTCCTGCACAGAGAACCTGCCCATGTATATCCCAGGAAATGTCTCCAGCCTGTCTCTAAACTGCAATAACTGTAGTCTTACTTGACGGAAATCCCAAATTTGGCCATTCCCATGATCATCTGATTTAGAAAACCTATACCGACTAGTTAGATGGAGCCCATAGGCAAGTAAAGTCTCCACAGCATCTTCCGTTGGTCCAACTTTATTAACACATTCAAATAATACAAAATCTTGATCTTTAATATTTGTCAAAAGCGTGTTTATTTCATTTATTCCTTGGCCAGAATGCAACCATTGTGACTTAAAACTTCATCTATGTCCAGTCCATAGCGAACAACAAATTCCAAGGCTGCTTGATATTTTGTATTGCTAATTAAAATATTATACATTTTAGGAACAGATCTGTCTGAAAATGATATCAAGCTCCATTGTTAGCTAGCAATGTCAGTCTGATTAAGTCTATCCTCAGTAACTGAAAGTCTCTCATTGAGACGTCCTAAATGCTCCAAATCAACTGACAATCTCAAGGTCCAATATCCTCTTCTTCCATCGCAAATAAAACCATCCAGCAGATGCTTCAGTACATGTACTGCATCATCATACCTTAGCACAACAATTTGATAATTTTAGACCATAAATAACACAACTAGCTGTGCTCACGTTCGAGAAAGGAAATTCCCAACAAGACCGCTTTCAAGTATACCCCTGATGCTAAAAGGCATGAAAGGAATGTAGCTGCTGATTTAGAAACTGAAGCTTGAGTTGATTTTGAACAGGAAATGAATAGGCGGGAGTTGGATATACTAATGCATCTTAACACCAATCCACTGTTATTGTCATCAAGAACTTCATCCATTATTTGCGCAACTTCAATGGCCTCTTCATAAGCAAGTAAATCATTCAAGCCTGGGAAGATATGATCTGAATTTATGCAGTTATAAGTTGGATACTTGACTATTCCCAAATCAACTAGTAGAAATGCTGGTAGATCCTGCTCTCCATTAAGGAAGAAAAGCCTCAGAGCACGCCAGATAATAGACTCTGCTTTAGAAGAGGTCTGAACACAGGTTCCTATTTTGTTCAGAATTGCTCTTTGTAGGAGTGGGCATAATCCATCTTCATAAGTAGGAAGAAGTGAGGCAATAAGACCCTGCTTTCTTGTACCAATCTCTACACTAGGGTAAGGCACCGCTGCAAAGTGCTTTCTAATAGGGTAGCCATGTGCACTTGCTCTTTAAAAATATGAAAGAGACCGTTAATTAACAGAGAACTGATAATAACATAGATGGTTTGAAATAAGATCTTATCACCTGGATTCCCAACTCCAGAACTTTCACATTTTCTCCTTGACAATGACTTCTGGTTCACTTCAAAACTATCACATTCTTCTGAGCATTTGAAGCATGAATCGTGACCTTCAAAACCCTTATCATGACAAAGATCATCATCCCCATTGTTACCTCTTTCACTGCATATCTCATTTAACAATTGGTGCCGTCGTCCTTCGCCACTGCCATGACCTACCTCATCAATCTTACCAGTACCAGGGTAGCTTCCATCTTGATGAGCTGAAAGGAAGAATATATCTGGGTCATCATAGAATGCATCATTTGTTCCATTCCCATGATGAACATCAAAATCAATGATAAACACACGCTTTAAGTCATGTATGCGTTGGGCATAACGAGCTGCAATGGCCATATTTCCAAAAACACAGAAGTCCATAGGACCTTTTGAAATAGCATGATGACCTGGAGGTCTTATCAATGCAAAACCCATTGGTGGGTCTTGGCTTCTCATTGATGCTGCTACGTGCTAGGTTGAGGCATTACCATTGAATCAACTAAGGTAATTCCTGCTCCAGCTGCAAGTAGTGATTCCTGGAAAGTAGTGACAGTAGCATATGTTGGTCTAGAGCCATCAATGTAAATAATTCCTTTCTATGAAGCCTAATCCATATACCCTCAGTATCCTCAAACTCTGCCAGTGGATTGGATAACCTGTTCTTTTCAAACAGTAAATAGAGGTTCTCCCAAGCATCGAGGAAAGGTTCTTTAACAGCTAAACTTCTTACACAGTGGTACAGAGCAAGGAACTCATCACCAACATATATTGCCAATACAGCCAACTGATTTTGGGGATCTGGCCAAATCATTGTTGCTTCTAAGTAATAGGTAGTAGCAACTGACCAGTTGCAACTCTGAACATCAGGTTTTTCACAAAGCTCTCTGTATCTAGCAAGATCCCCAAGACAAAAAAAAAAAAAAAGGATGGCATGAAAATTGTCAATCATGCATTTTTGTTGGTAGAACAGAACTATAGATCCCCGACTTTCTATAGATCAATGGCTCATCTGGAAGCCCATTACATCTTATTTTCTTGATCAAGTCTTGGTAAAATTCAGTAGCTTCCAACAAAAACAATTTAAATCCTTCTCAATATTTGCCATTGTTCTTCTGTGTATTAGCAACATTCTGAGGCATTGTGGATTTCTTGCTCTCTCCATTAGTAGAAATTTGGCGTATTCTTTTACGAAACTCATCAATATGCTTATAGTGAAGCTTCCACAAAGAATATTCAACATCTCGAGGTTGTTCTTTTCTTGTTCATTCAGGATGATTTTCACATAACTAGAACGACCCTTTTGGCACAAGTCTTGACTATCAGAATGCAAAAAACCTTTGGAATGGATTAATGCCCACAACAGTTTTTCTGTATTAACGACCTCTGCGAAAAAAACTCTGCTTTCCTTTTTTATCTTTAAGGGGGATGAGTAAATCCGTACCCATGTTTATAAAGGAAGAACTGGTTCAATGGTACCCTATCTTCTCAGCGTGGAACCAAAAGATGAACATAAGGCAGCAGCCAATTCTGAAAGGTAACCATTTAATCTACTAGGCCCCTCTCTTGACCTCCAATAGCAAAACTCTGCTCACTAGATCACAGTCCATTCCCATGATAATAACCACTTCCAAAACCACCAATTATAGGGCCTGGAGTTCTTTGATTTGCATAACTCAGGTGAATACTTTGGCCATTTAGCTCTTGGCCATTCACTCAACTCAATGAGAACTTTAAAGCAACATTCAACATCCTCATTCTGATTGATCTTCAATAGCCATAGATTATCACATTAATGGCTTCTTTAGGCAAATATGCACAATCTCATCAGTTGCAAGACTATCACAGATATCTTGTCTAGTGCTGAATAGATTGGCTAACACAAAAGCTGCACACTCTTAGGTTCCTTCATTTGAGGAGTTCAGAACCTGGATAGGAGATGTCAGCCCTTTACTGGCAGCAGAACCCTTATGCGCAAGATCTTCATGTGATGCCACTCTGTACATTACCCAAAACTCTGATTATGTGGGCCTTAGAGCTTGGAGAATCTCCCAGGAGCAATGCTAATAATTGGTTAATGGTGGCAGAATCAAATATGCGAACAAGCTTTCCTAGCGCCATAGCTGAGACTTTATGTCCTTTCAATCCACCACTTTTTATAGGAGCCATAAGAATGTTGTGATAGCTCCTGCACTCTCAACACAGGCACGGATGTCTTCACTGTGATAGCACAAATTCCACAAAACATGTGTTGCATCCTCCCTTGCCTTCTGAGATCCAATCTCTAGTAGCTGCACCAGAGGAGGAATCCCACCAGCAGCAGTGATAGCCCACTTGCTGTCATCAACATGGTCAGTCAAGATTGCCAGCAACTAAACAACATACTCTTGATGTTGTTCACTGGATAAGCCTAGTAATAATATGAGTAACTGGATTCCTTCCCTCGTTCCAATTACTTCCCAGAAAAATATCACTTTTCTTTTCCACAACCTCAGTCACTGTCTCTGCAGAGGAACCATCGAATCTTGCAGTAACCTTCTGCACATTCCCTTCTGCACAATCAGTAGGTGAACTAGCCATAGAAAAATGCTCCAAGGGAATCTTACAATCCTGCGAGGGCAAAATTTGCTTGATCTTGTTGTTCGGTGATCCAGCTAAAATATCATCCACAAACTCAGTTGCCCTTACATTAGAGGGACTGCCAGCAACCCCAGAATCCTTTTGCTTATTCTGTTCTGCAAAATTACTCGGTGATTCCAATGGCATCCCACAGCCCTGAGATGGCAATGTTTGCTCATTTATCATAAGTAAGATGTTACTTTTCTCTTCTACAACCTCCCTAATCTGTTTGCAACAAGAGGCATTAATACTCAAATTAACCTTGCATTCATCATCTTTGGCGCAACTACTCAAAGAACCACCTGTAACTGGTAATTCCAAAGGCATTTCACAACCTTGTGAAGGTAGTGTTTGCTCATCTGTTCCATAAAAAAACGTCACTTTTCTCTTCCACAACCTCCTTGATCTCCCCACAAAAGCCATTCACACTCATCAGCCTTGCACTCGTTATGTTCAGCACAATCACTCAACGAACCACCTGTAAGTAATAATTCCAAGGGCGTTTCACAACCCTCCTGAGCACTAAATCACGTCTTGACCGTTGCCTGACATGCAGATTCCCAGTCCATTGCTATCTTTAGGGATCACAAGGTTCATACTTTTATCAAGTCTTGGCAAATCTGTTCTCTTCCTCATCAACCTGCTGTAATATCTCAGAATTAACCATCCCGTATTCGAGTTTTAGTTCATTAACACGAAACCTTCCAGAACTGGACAGGCTTATCTCTCATATCAAAGCCTCTATCATTCTTCAATACATGCTCAAACACATAGACAAGGACTCTAACACCGTGTGAAAGAAGGAGCAGTAAGCATAGATGAAAATATTAAAAAAAGTTTTAGGGGAAGGATGAACAAAAGATGAATATAAATAGCCTCATTTCAAGGGCAGATACATGGGCAAAAACGAGGGAATGATTCAAAACATATTTTTTAACATAAACAGGGCATGATTTCTACCATCCGATTCAAGGGAAAAACCCAAATGCATATTATTTTCAGATGAAATCAATGGTATTAACAGAATGAAGAACATAGCAAATAGACAAAGAACGATTTCAACACAACAATTTTGTGGCCCTTTCCATCCACACCAATCAACAAAATAAATGCCCGAAACTATAAGAGAATCATCAAGAATCAAACGAAATCTCCAAAAGAAAACCCGATGAACCGCTGTTCTTCCTTCCCATCTCTTCTTTCTTCCCTACCAAGGCAATCCCAAAAATAATCCCCCTTTCCAACATCTTTTTTTACGTATGTATATCAGCCCCAAAAAACCTAAATATGCTAGAGGAAAATCCTCTCATTTCTTATCTCTTCCTTCCTTTTTGTGTGTTTTTCTTTTGAAAGGTTTACTCCTCCATCTATGTAGGATCTCCTTTTTTCATATGTATGTAGCAACATTAATCCTCTTTTCCCTCCAAAAATATTTTGCTTACCTTCTTTGAGTGCACGTGCCTTAGTGAGAGTAGATCAGTAGCCCCCAATTCTCTTGTAAAACAATAAAAATGGAAATGAAAAGAATAAAACGAAGTAAAAGAGTTGGCGGTCCTGCAACATATAAAAGAATAAAGTAAAATAATATAAATGAATAAAATAAAAAAAAATAAAAAAATAAAATATAATAAGATGGTCAAGTGAATAAATAAGTAGATACCAAGCACACGCAAACTATATGAATCATGCAAGAAACATTAAAAATGTCTAGTAGGCCAAGTGTGCCTAAAAGGGCCTAAGTGAACCTAAATGGACCTAAAGTGTCTAAATGGGCCTAAGGTGGTGCCTAATGGGTCGGGTATACCTAAACGAGCTTAGGGTGAGACTAGGTGGGTCTAATTAAGTCTAACCTAAAATGCACCTAAGTGAAACCTAATCTAAACTTGAAGGGCAGCCAAAGTCATAATATGGAGTCGGATAAACCCCTTAACCAAAGTCTTCAAAGTGGCTCTGAAAAGATAAGTTGCATGAGTAATAATGGGTCATCCAAGGACTATTGTGGAACATTAGAAGTGAACTTAAAGGCATGTGCTAAGGGACAAAATGGAGGGTCTACAAATATGCCTTTTTTGGGTAGAGATCACGAGTGTAAAGAATGTGAGTTGAAATACGAATAATGAGTGAAACGAGGTGAACTGTACCGAAGAACTAAAGAAGGACCAGAGATTTTGTCCTAGCACATGACAAAAGTAAGATTGGAACATGGGGTTACAACGGCAAGGATGGGACAACTCTATGTGGGGGGAATGATAATAAAGAGGGAAAGACATGTGATGAGTATCACAATGATGGACAAATGTGAAAAGGATGACTCAAAGTCATGGGTGAGATGAATGACTCTGAGTCATGGACAAGATGAACAACTCTGGGTCAGAAATAGGATAAATGACTCTAGGTTGTGAGCTCAGGGCTTTAAATGCTAAGAATGATTCTAGGTCATAAATGAGAAGAACGACTCTAGGTCATGAGCTTAGGGCTTTAAATGAATAGCCGATCAGGATGCTTTCCGGCTCATGGTGCTAGGTCGAGGCCACTCGCAAGTGGCTAGAATGATGAAAACGAAACATCTCAAGGATGTGAATGATGCAAATGACTTTGGGTCATAAGCTCGGGGCTCGGGATGGTATGAATAACTCTGGGTCATGATGCAATGAGTAACTCAGGGTTACGGTGAATAGCTCAGGGCTGGATGGAATGAATGACTTTGGGTCATGATGCAATGAGTAACTCAAGGTTACAATGAATAGATCAGGACTATGTGAATAGCTTAAGGTTGTGAGATCCAGGCTCTATGATTGATCGAACTCCAGGTCAAACTACTCATGGTCGACCAAATGATGAAGGCTTGGAAAGACTCCGGGTCTTAAAGAAATGATAGCTCAGGGCTATAAGACTCAAGGTCTAGAAGGAAAGGATAGCTCAAGGCTATAAGACTTAGGGTCTAGAAGGAATGAATAGCTTAGGGCTACAAGGCTCAGGGCCTAGAAGGAACAAATAAAGAAGACCAACTCGAAAGTGGATAGGAAGCAAATGGGCTCAAAGTCGTATACTCAAAGTGCCAAGGGTCGGACTACTGAACTTAGGAAGGGAAATATGTCCCACTATCCTAGGTGCTTGCACTGCTGAAACAACTAGTAAATCAATCATCCACTGAAATCAATAGTTCATGAACCGATACATCATGACAAAGCTCTGAAAATTCAAAACTGAAAGAACTCTCTATGTCTGAAAAGCTGCTCTATCGACGAATCTCAAAAGGTAAATCTTAAAGTGTGTATATCCCGACTCATCTAAAAGCAAATCTTGAAGTGCACAAAATACTGCTCATCTGGATAATCCAATCTGCAAGGTAACAATGACGAAAACAAATCTATCTCATGAACATCTGGCTAAATGATCCACTCATGCTCCTCGGGTCAAACATGATGTGATCCATCTCTATCTCAACTACTCCATGTAGGAAGGTCTTGATACAGTCAATCGTCGAAAGCTCCAAAATAGTACTTAATCTAAAACTTAGCTAGTCATTGTCTCAATCTCAAGGATACTCAAAGAAAATGGGGAAATATGCCCTAGTATAAGATCTGATGTCAAAGTCATAAGGTAAATTGCCAACACTAATCATCCATCCTCATACCACTACACAAACAAAATCTCACCATGAGAGGGGAATATGCCCCAGTATGATATCTGATGTCGAAGTCGTGAGGTAAACAATCAACAATGATCATCCATCCATATACCGCTACCCGAACACAATCTCATCAAGGAGAGGGGAATATGCCCTAGTATGGATATCTGATATTGAAGTTGTGAGGTAAACAACCAACAATGATCATCCATCTATGTACCATTGCTCGAACATAAACTCACCAAGGAGAGGGGAGTATGCCCCAGTATGATATCTAATATCGAAGTCATGAGGTAAACAACCAACAATGATCATCCATCTATGTACTACTGCCCGAACACAATCTCATTGTGGAGAGGGGAATATGCCCCAGTATGGATATTTGATTTACAATAAAGAATCCATCAAAATCAATCAAACATCTCTATAACCATAAATAGCGATAGCCATATCGTCCAACAACAACTAGGAACCTTAAAGAAAATGGGAAATATGGCCTAATGTGGATATCTGATGCATGATAAACAGATGAATCCGATATCATCAATGAACTTTCTCCAAACTCAAAATCCATCAAACATCAATATGCCAAGCAAGAGAGAGACCAAATGCTTCCAAAAGTATATTCCATAAGAGAAAACATAGTAACGACTATATTTCAACCAATCTACAAAAGTTTGTCCAAGTGAAGACTATCAAAGATAACATCTGATCTCATGGCCTCAGAGTGGTCTTAAGACACAGGACGTAATGTAGGCTAAGGTGAAAAAGCAAAGAAATAAAAGGAAACTAGGCTCAAATACCCAATGATCAAACCCATACCCTCGTGTATAGCATACAACGCATAGGAGAATCTCATGAGCATGTGAACTTAAGGCGAGTCAATGGGAATGTCAATGGTGAAATGAAAAAAGATGAGAAGTGGTTAAGCCATCAACAAATTATGTAAATGAAGTGAAAAAAGGTATTGAATCGGGAAGACGTATAGGTGTTGGAATGGCATGAAAAAAAATGAATAAATAGTGGGAAAAAAGTGATGGGAAATCAAATGAAGATAGTGAGAAAGTAAGAAGGAATGATGAACAACGCGTATCAATACAACAAAGATAAATCATATCACCCATGATGGAGTAGTAGAGAAGACACTAACTCAGAGACCTTAGTGAAAGGTTACTCAACTCTCATACTTATAAAGCACAATAACTCTGATCCAAGAAACAAAAGATCTCACAAGACTTAAAAAATCTCATGAAAAACTCTCATCCCTCTAACTGCATAATGAAAGTGACTTAGGGAGCAAAAAAGTTCTCATGGAAAACTCACATAAATCCTCAATGATAAACCCAATAAACAACCCTCAAATAACAACATATGCTCAATGGAGTAGGTATCAAGTACAAACATATCACTGCGTTTTTTTTTTGATAGATTTTTTTTTTTGTTTTTTTTATGCGCATACTCTAATCATCAATAAATCATACTCCAATGAGAAACTACAAGGAATGACTAAACTCTCTCAAATCACTAATGAACACATGAAACCCTATCCCATGAGACAACCTCTCAAGCTAAAATCTCTGAATCAATGCCAAATGATGGGATGAAGGAAGTAGTACGACTACCCTATATGCATCAATATGCGAAGAATCATCATTCTAAGTGAAGAAAATATGACATGTAGCGACCAATGATAAAAGCCAGGATCGAGATGAAAATGTGAAAATAATGGAATGTAACAGACAGGGTGATGAGGTGATAATAATAAGGATGAGGAAGATAAGCCTATAAGTCTAAAGCTCATGAGACTTTCCTAGCAAAGTATAACATACATCAAAGGGCCCCAACCCGGGTGTAGAAATGATAAGCATGGCTATGGAAAAGAAAAAGGCTATAGCATACCACGTGAGACTCAATGGGCTAGCAACAGTCTAATATATCAATAAAGGTGATAAGGTGTAAGGCTAACCAAAATGATGGCCACCCATCTTGCTACCATAATCTCAAACGTAATACTTCTTCAGTTGATCCACATTGGTAGGCTCTAAAAACTGGTTTCCATCTAAGTCGGTGTAGACCCTCAATTTTGTCCCTCGACACTAGCATTTATCCTTCTGGTGTCACATCCACCCATCGTTCGCATATGGCACCACTGGGGCCCCTTTTGGGCTTAGTTGGTGTCCGATCCTCGTGTGGGTTTGTCTGTGGTCCATTGTGGTGCATATGTGGTTCATTTTGGAGGGTCACCATGGCCATTTTCCTAGTCGTTCACATCACGCTATAGGAAGGAAGTGGGGTCTTCCCGATGTTTTAGCTTAGTTGGGGTTTATAGGGGCATGTTGAGGTTCAGAGCACTCGGGCTTGTTTTGATCGTATCTCCCTCATCCAAACTCGGAATCAAGAATCGTTTCTTTTTATGGATTCCTTATTCTTCCAGGAACATTCTGTAAAATTTTCAAAATTTTTTGCAACCGGTCAGTTGCTTGGCAGCTGGTTCAGCCGGTTCAGCTGGTTCATCGAGTCAGCCGGTGTAGAACACTGATCTTTGGTAATTGTTTTGATCATATCTCCCTCTTTTGAACTTGGAATCACACACTGTTTTTTTTAAATGGATTCCTTACTCTACTAGGAACATTCTGTCAAATTTTCAGAATTTTTTTCCATCAGTTCGAACAATTGGCATCCGGTTCGGCCGGTTCAGCCGGTTCATTGAGTCATCTGAGGTAAAACACTAATTCTAGTAATTTTGAGGCCCAAATCCTACATGGCTTAGGCCCATAAGCTCCAAATCGGTTTTGGGCAATGTTATTATCCATTTTGGGCCTTGGTTTGGGTTCCTTGCAGCCCACCACGAATCCATATGGATTCTTGGTGGTGAAGCAAGCTGAAAACTAAAGGAGTGAGCTGGCCTTGTAAGTTTAAGAGAAGTAATGAGGGGTGTGGTTCCCATGCTGATGAAGGGGATTTCGGTGCTGAAGGGGAAGGAATCCAGGAGGCCCAAATGCTAAGAGGGGTATGAGTATAAAAGGTGAGAGGATAGGAGAGCAAAGGACAGGAGGGGACATTTTGGAAAGGGGAAATTTTGCTGGTGAGAAAAACAAAAGGTTAGTAGCATCTTCTGAGTTGAGAGTGTGGGGGAAAGCTTCAGCACTGTGGTTTTTTGAAGAGGAGAGTGACAGCATCTCAGTTTTGGAAGTCATCATCTGCATACACGGATCATATTTGGTGGAAATTCTGAGGTAAGCATGCTGAATTTTCTTTACTTACAGCTTATCTCCTCATCTTCATATGCTTTTTCTCCTTCCTCATCATCTTTTCTTCCCTTTGATATGAAGATTGTATTGCTTGGGTGTGGATAATAAAGGTCACACATGATTGTTGTTGTTTGCTTCCTTAATCACTTAGGAACTTCCTGACCGAATTTGGGATTTTTTACCAACCGGCTGAACCGGTTTGGTACCGGTTCAACCGGTTTAGCACCATAGCTGGCAGCCTCTGTCAGACATGAGAAACACTTTCCTTTCTTTGTCTGGTTCTCACTCATTCGGGCTTGGAATTGAGAACCATTTCTTTTGTTTGCTTCCTTAATCACTTAGGAACTTCCTGACCGAATTTGGGATTTTTTACCCACCGGCTGAACCAGTTTGGAACCGGTTCAACCGTTCAAAGACTATAGCTGGCAGCCTTTGTCAGCCATGAGGAACACTTGCATTTCTTTGTCTGGTTCTCACTCATCCAGGCTCGGAATTGAGAATCGTTTCTTTTTTTTGCTTTCTTAATCACTTAGGAACTTCCTGACCAAATTTGGGATTTTTTACCAACCAGCTGTACCGGTTTGGAACCGGTTCAACTGGTTCAGCACCATAGCTGGCAGCCTCTGTCAATCATGAGGAACACTTGCCTTTCTTTGTCTGGTTCTCACTCATCCGGGCTCAGAATTGAGAACCGTTTCTTTTTTTTTGCTTCCTTAATCACTTAGGAACTTCTTGACCGAATTTGGGATTTTTCACCAACCGGCTGAACCGGTTTGGAACCGGTTCAACCGGTTCAGCACCATAGCTGGCAGCCTTTGTCAGCCATGAGGAACACTTGTCTTTCTTTATCTGGTTCCCACTCATCCGGGCTCGGAATTGAGAACCATTTTCTTTGTTTGCTTCCTTAATCACTTAGGAACTTCCTGACTGAATTTGGGATTTTTTACCAACTAGCGGAACCGGTTTGGAACCGGTTCAACTGGTTCAGCACCATAGCTGGCAGCCTCTATCAGCCATGAGGAACACTTGCCTTTCTTTGTTTGGTTCTCACTCATCCGGGCTCGAAATTGAGAACCGTTTCTTTTTTTTTGCTTCCTTAATCACTTAGGAACTTCCTGACTAAATTTGGGATTTTTTACCAACCGGCTGAACTGGTTTGGAACAGTTCAACGCGGTTCAAGACTATAGTGGCAGCCTCATCGACCATGAGGAACACTTGCCTTTCTTTGTCTAGTTCTCACTCATCCGGGCTCGGAATTGAGAACCGTTTCTTTTGTTTGCTTCCTTAATCACTTAGGAACTTTCTGACTGAATTTGGGATTTTTTATCAACCAGCTAAACTAGTTGGGGAC
This sequence comes from Vitis amurensis, assembly GCA_037355405.1. Taxonomy (NCBI): domain Eukaryota; kingdom Viridiplantae; phylum Streptophyta; class Magnoliopsida; order Vitales; family Vitaceae; genus Vitis; species Vitis amurensis. The sequence continues at coordinate 10,508,567 of CM074688.1, forward strand.
CGGTTCAACCGGTTCAGCACCATAGCTGGCTGTCTCTTTCAGGCATAAGGAACACCTGCCTTTCTTTGTCTGGTTCTCACTCATCCGGGCTCGGGATTGAGTGTCGTTTCTTTTGTTTGAATCCTCACTCATTTAGGAGTTTTCTAGAAAAATTTAGGAATTCTTCTCAATAGGTTGTACCAGTTGAGAACTAGTTCAACCTGTTCTGCTGGAGGACTTTAGGTAGCCCTCGATTTTGGCATTTTTCGAGCCCTTATCCATGGGGGCTCAAACCCATTTGCTATAGGGCACTTGTGAGCCATCTTGAAGGTTTAAGTCAGTGTTTGATTTCAGTTAGTATGGGCAATTTTGAAGTTATGGGTGGTGTGGTCTAGATGAGTCTAGTTCGATTTGTATGACATTTGGGGAGTCCCTTACCTCATTTCAACTAGCTATCTTCCTTTTTGGCACAATCTTTGATACTTGATTTTGAATACATGTTGCGTGACTGACTCACCCTCTGCTGCAGCGCTTGACTAAGGACCGCAGGTACGCATCGTTGGCTTTGGTTGTTAAATTCATATGCATGCATGGTGCTTAATCTTGAATGTTTGTTATGTGTTTATCTCTGTTTGGCTAACCTTTTATGCAGTGCTTGGCTAGGGACCACAGGTACGCACCCATTGTTTTGTTTAGTTGAATTCATATGCATGCCAAATACCAATTAGGATTGTGTGATTCATGACATCTATTTAGCCTAGGGTTTCATTTGACCTTTGACCCATATGCTCCCACATACCCAATTCATTAGTAGAGACCGAGTTTCGGGCCTAAAGGAGTGCTACCTCGCATGAGGTACCTTCCCAATGGGTAACCTGATCCCCGAACCCAGAATCTAGTTTTCGTAAACCGCTTTTTCCATACTGGGGTCATTCAGGGTTTTTGTTCTTACTTAATTTTCCCCATTTTAAAAACAAAAATAAAAAGTAAGTGGCGACTCCAAACAACACCGTTCCTCACCGGGAGTGGGTTTTTCAAAACTGGAAAACACCAACTTTTTCATTTCTTTCTTTTCTTTTAAAAGTGAGTCGCGTCAGTCCGGTGGATCGGGTGAGGGTCCACAAATTGGCGACTCCACTGGGGATCGAACCTAGAATCTCTAGTTTCATAAGAGGATCAAGCTTGAACTTGAGTTGGGTATATCGGAGCACATGGTTCATTGATAAGTAGACTCTTAGGCTACATAGATGACTGATGATCACGTAGTTGGCCGGTATTTAGCTTGCACCTGTGATGTGTTGTTGCTTGTGTGTTCACCTGTTGGATTCTAGCATGCTTGCTCATTGTTGATTGGTATCTAGCTATGACATTTGGGATTAGACTTAGATGATTAGATTGTGTGTAGATGTGTGGTAGGCTATCTCTTTGTGCATGACTATTTGTTTGTATATTTGCTCCCTTCCCTTGCATGATCGCTTGTTTGCTTGTGTTTGTGGGGCACGTGTGTATCCCCTTACTTCCGAATCACTAGTCTTGGTCAACTATTCCTCATAGATTGCTTGTGTTTCTTGGGAGCCATTCCCAATTGTTCGCCTTCGACCAAGCTAGGGGTTTGGAATAGGGTCTAGCATAAGGGCTATATCGATGTTTGGGAGCACTATGGAAAAGATGGATATCTGAGCAATGAAGACCTGTATAGCCCTGAGCTGGATTTCATGGATACATGCGTGGCCAGCATGTCACTTTGATTGTTGATTGATTGTTAGTTAGGACCTTAGGTTGCGTATCCCTATGGGTACAGTCATCTAGTCTTTTAGGACTTGCCTTTTTTTTTTTTTTTTTTGACTTTTGAGCCACATTACCCCTGAGGTATCACCATGTCAGAATCCCGTTCCTGCTGTGGAACCGTATATCAATTTAGCTATTGACATCACATGTCAGTTCATTCTCTCGGAAGATTTTAGTTATACGTTCCTAGTTTGATTTCAGGATTGATAGTCATGGGGACTGACGTACCCCTTTCCTTTTGTAGGATTATTGATTGAGATTGACCTGGGTTCCTGAGCTTGGATCCGGATTGGAGATAGACTGGTTAGAGGATCATATTCACCCAGCCAGTTAGAGCAGATACCAGATCATAGAGATATGGACCCTCAGTACGCTACCGTTGACCAGTTAGTTGAGATTACCGATACCATGACGTCACTTAGGGACGCTATCTTAGGTCTGGGTCAGAGGATTGATGGGCACCAGGCCCAGCCATTGCCGATTCCAGGGAGCACCCTGCATGACTCTACCACACCACCACCACCACCACCACCATCTGGGCCATCTGGACCTACTATACAGCAGGACTACATAGTTCCACCACCACCACCACCACCGGTTCAATCAGCTCCCTAGGCTGGAGCATTTGTGTTGCATGGTCATACTGAGACTACGCCGCATTCTGTTGTGGCACCGACACAGATTGTTGATGATACCCAGGCTCGTATTGATAAGATTGAGCAGATGATGAGATCAGTACATGTTTCTGATGGGATTATGGGTTGGGATGGATATGATGATATGCCAATAGCAGCTTTGCCTGTTGAGTTCCGCATGCCGGACATTGAGAGATACACGGGGATAGGGTGCCCCCGTATTCACTTGCAGTTATACAACACTGTTATGCACGGGCATAGACTGGATGAGGCACAAATGATTATGTTATTCCCTCTGTCATTGAGTGGTGCTGCTCAGTGTTGGTGTGCCTCATTGGACCCTTCGAGACGTAGGACATGGGCTGATTTGGGTCAAGAGTTTATTAGACAGTATTCTTTCAATACTATAGTGGATGTATCCCAGAGGGAGTTAGAGGCCCTTAGGCAGGGGCCGGATGAGACAGTCACTTCATTCATCTCCCGTTGGAGGGAGAAGATAGCACAGATTATTGATAGACCTTCAGAGCGCGATCAGATCAGTATGATTATGCGCAGCCTTCAGCCCCGCTTTGCTAGGCATCTCATGGGCTTCCCTCAGACAGACTTTGGCTCATTAATGCAGGCCCTCTATGGCATCGAGGAGGGTATATCTAGAGGTTTATGGGCAGATTCTTCCCCTTCAGACTCAAAAGGAAAGAAGTCGGGATCAGGCCCCAAGCCCTTAGATGTTGGTACTATTGGCATGACAGTACACCGGTCTTCACATTGTCCTCTGTTTCAGAGTCAGTTTTTAGGCACTCCTTATCAGATGATACAACATGATCAGTACAGACCAGTTGCTCCCATTAGGCCAGTGAGGGCCTACTTATCTACATCCGCCACCACAGCCAGAGTATATGCTACAGTGCACCCTAGAGGCCGCCTATGCGCTTCCATCATCGGTATATAGAGCACCGCCTCCACCGAGGCCGTTAGACAGTTCACACAGCTTAGGATGCCACTGAGCCGAGCTTTTCAGAGATTGGTTGAGGGGGGACTGATTGCCCCACTACCGCCTAGACCACCACTACAGCTTACCCCCTTAGGATTCAAGACAGACCTTCACTGTGCCTACCATCAGAGAGCAGGCCATGATATAGACAGTTGTTCAGCACTGAGACATGCCATTCAGGATTTGATTGATCAAGGCTTGGTTGATTTGGGGTGCCCGGGTGTAGCCACAGACCCGCTACCTACTCATAACACTAGAGCAGTACATCCACCCCGGAAGGGGTACATTTGATTGAGTTTGCAAGGGATGAGATATTTATGATGGGTTGGGATGGAGAGGTTCCTCAACCAATCAGTCTATATGAGGAGTCAGATTTTGTTGGATATATACCTAGACAACAGATCCCCAGGCCATTAAGTTTGACCCCGGACAAGATTTATGGGCCGCCTCCAGTATCACCAATATACTTACATCATGTGCCACCTATGACACCCTTCATTCTGTTCCCAAAGGAATATAGGCCCCCTCATAGAGATGTTCAGATAGTTACACGGAGTGGAAGGGTAGCACAACCTCCACCCGTTGACAGGCCATTTGCTGATATAGCTGCTAGAGAGGAGGTTCAGAGAGAAGATGATGAGATATTACGCCAGCTACGCACTACTCAGGCTCGCATATCCATTTGGAGCCTTTTGGCCTCATCTAGTACACACAGAGATGCATTAGTCGAGCCCTTGGCCGATTAGGGTTGACAACTGCTACTACCCCAGAGGGGCTTATTCACATGTTGACAACTGATAGAGCTACATGTATAGTGTTTTCTGATGATGACTTGCCACATTAGGGATCAAATCATGTTCGACCCTTATTCATTGATGTTGCTTGTTTAGGTCGTCGGGTGATGTCTGTTCTATTGGACAACGGCTTTGCCCTGAACGTCTGTCCATTGGTTACTGCCATTGCGCTTGGGTTTTCACCAGATGATTTTGGGCCTTCTACACAGACTTTTAGAGCTTATGATGGGACTCAGAGGACAGTTATGGGTACACTCAGTACACATGTCATGATTGGGCCAGTTAGTTACTCCATAGTATTTCAGGTTTTGAGGATTCAGTCATCATTTAACCTGCTTCTTGGCCGCCCGTGGATTCATGAGGCCGGTGCTATACCATCTTCCCTTCATCATAAGGTGAAGTTCATACACGAGGGACGCATTATCACGATACAGTCTGATAGAGATATTATCACTTCGTCTGAGCCAGTATTACATATCAGTCACAATGAGGATGATTTACATTTGACCGGGTTTACGTTCGATGAGGTTCAGGTTGTCAGCTTAGAGGACGGCAGCAGAGATATGGTACCTATGTCATTTGACCAGCACAGCAGCACTTTGGTGCTCAGCATGATGAGAGGCATGTCTTATTTGCCTGGTATGGGATTGGGTCGACGCCAGCAGGGGCCCCACGAGTTTACTTTCACAGTTGATCATGACACGTCCTACGGATTAGGTTACATCCCCATAGAGGCTAATGCATGTTATATGTCACAGCTACGCAGGGATAGGGTGAGGGCTCGCATGTCTGGCATTCCATTTGATTATCCCCTCCGCCCATACACCTTCCAGTTGGCCGACTACTTCATTAGGGGTTCAGAACATACACCTCACACAGAGGAGACTGTTCACATTCTAGAGACAGTCGAGATTCAGGACATCCAGCAGGCCCTGGGTCAGATTCATTTGGACACCGAGACTACTGAGGTACCTGGTGCCATAATAGTCATGCCCCCATCACCGGACCGAGCTAGTATGTTCTCTATGTGTTTTCCCTAGAAGGTCCCTGACTATGATCTACCTATGGATTTAGGATATGGCACTGACGAGATGGACATGATCGGCATAGGCCGTATCTTCGATGCAGCGCCACACGGGCCCCATACTGTTTTCGACATGTTTGGAGTTTTTGTACTCGAGACTGATGAGGATGACTCTATTCCTGATGCCCACACTGATGATATGGATTTTATAGGCATTGGTCGTATCCTTGATGCAGCCCCACGCGGGCCCCTTTCTGCTTTTGACATATCTGGAGTTTCCGTACTTGATGATGAGTCAGTTCTTGATGTCGTTACTTCTGATTTTGCTTCTGTTAAGGGAGCGTCCGACTCTGTGGACCCACCTCTTTCTTTTGACACTATGTCCGGGTTTGTCACCCGCTTTGATGATATTTCTGATGGTAATAATGATATGAGTATTTTCGAGTACTTGAATGTGTCACAACATTTTCCTTTGATTGCACCACGAGCACCCACGACACATATATATGATGTTGATGATGTGGAAGATACAGATGACCCACTGGGTGGTCAGTCATAGTGTGATTCTGATATAGAGGATAGGAAAGTCACACCCATTTCTAGTAGCACAGAGTTGATAGATTTTGGGGCACCAGATCAGCCCAGGGAGATTAGTATTGGCTCTTCTCTATCTCCTGATGAGAGGAGTAGATTGATTGACCTGCTTAGGTCATACTTGGATGTATTTGCATGGTCATATGAGGACATGTCGGGCCTTGAACCCACCATAGTGCAGCATCACTTGCCCATTTTACCACATGCTAGGCCCGTTAAGCAGAAATTGAAGAGACTACACCCTCGATGGAGTTTGCAGGTTAAGGAAGAAATTCAGAAGCAACTTAGTGTTGGCTTCTTGTCAATGGTTGAGTATCCTGAGTGGCTGGCTAATGTCGTCCCTGTTCCCAAAAAGGATGGCAAGGTTAGAGTTTGTGTTGACTTTCGAGATCTGAATAAGGCCAGCCCTAAGGATGATTTTCCCCTTCCACACTGATATGCTGGTTGATAGCACTGCAGGGCATCCGATGTTATCCTTCATGGATGGTTTTTTTTTTGTATAATCAGATTTTGATGGCTCTAGAGGATATGGTGAAGACTTCTTTCATTACTGAGTGGGGTACTTACTGCTACCGAGTTATGTCATTTGGGTTGAAGAATGCATGAGCCACTTATCAGAGAGCTGCTACTACTTTGTTCCATGATATGATGCATAGAGATATCGAGGTTTATGTGGATGACATGATAGTAAAGTCCTGAGACATGGCAGATCACTTAGCAACCTTACAAAGGTTTTTTGAGAGGATCAGACAGTTCAGGCTGAGATTGAATCCCAAGAAGTGCACCTTTAGGGTGACTTCTGGAAAATTGCTGGGACACATTGTTAGTGAGCGAGGTATAGAGGTTGATCCAGAGAAAATCAGAGCCATACTTGACATGCCTACCCCGAGGACTGAGAAAGAGATAAGGGGATTCCTAGGTAGATTGCAGTACATTAGTCGTTTCATTGCTAGACTGACAGACATTTGTGAGCCTATCTTCCGCCTTCTGAGGAAGAATCAGCCTACAGTTTGGAATGATGATTGTCAGTGCGCTTTTGAGAGGATTAAAAAGTGCCTCATTTCTCCTCCGGTTTTAGTGCCTCCCACACCGGGGCGTCCTTTGCTTCTGTACTTATCAGTTTCAGACATGGCCTTAGGATGCATGTTAGCTCAGTTTGATGATTTGGGGAAGGAGCGAGCCATCTATTATTTGAGTAAAAGGATGCTTGAGTATGAGTGCAAGTACATTATGATTGAGCGTCTTTGCTTAGCAATAGTTTGGGCCACTAAGAGACTTAGACATTACATGACAGAGTATTCTGTGCTCTTGGTCTCACGATTGGACCCGTTGAGGTATCTATTTGACAGGCCTGTTCTGACCGGTAGGCTCATGAGATGACTGGTATTGTTGATAGAGTTTGATATTCATTATGTCACGCAGAAGTCAGTAAAGGGCAGCATTGTTGCAGATAATCTAGCTTCTTTGCTGATATCCGATGACCAATCAGTTGATGATGATTTCCCTGATGAGCAGATTGTTTCAATGACTAGTATTACGGGGTGGCGGTTGTACTTTGATGGTGCCGCCAATCAGTTGGGGTTTGGCATTGGTATCTTATTGATATCACCACAGGGTGATCATATCCCTAGATCAGTCCGGTTAGCATTTTCAGATCATCACCGCTTGACGAATAATATTGTAGAGTATGAGGCTTGCATTACAGGTTTGGAGACTGCACTTGATTTTGGCATTAGACAGTTGGAGATCCACGGGGATTCCAACTTGGTTATAAAGCAGACTCAGGGTATTTGGAGGACACGGGATGAGAAGCTAAAACCCTACCATGCTTACTTGGACCTGTTGATTGATAGATTCGATGTGTTAAGGTATATACATTTGCCCAGGGCGGAAAATCAGTTTGTCGATGCATTAGCCACCTTGGCTTCTCTGATTGTGATCCCTGCGGGGGTGAATGTTAGGCCATTGCTGATTGAGACTAGGTCTACACCAGCTTACTATTGTCTGATTAGAGAAATAGAGGATCAGATTGAGCTACCATGGTATCATGATATTTATCAGTTTTTGTCATGCGGTGCTTACCCAGAGTCAGCCCAGCCCAAGGATAGGAGAGCATTGAGACAGTTGGCCACCAGATTTGTTGTTTGCGGGGATGCGTTGTATAGGAGATCACCTGATGGCTTGTTATTATTATGTTTAGACCGTGCATCTGCAGATTGAGTAATGAGAGAGGTTCATGCAGGAATCTGTGGCCCACACATGGGAGGTCATATGCTAGCACGTAAGATCATGAGGATTGGCTACTTTTGGTTGACCATGGAGACAGATTGTTGCCAGTTTGTACAGAGATGTCAGGAGTGTCAGATGCATAGAGACTTGATACACGTGCCACCTTCTGAGTTGCATGCACTTGCATCCCCTTGGCCATTTTCAGTATGGGGTATTGATATTATTGAAAAGATCTCACCCAAGTCTTCTAGTGGGCATGAGTACATTTTGGTTGCCATTGACTATTTCACCAAGTGGGTGGAAGCTGCTTCTTATGCTAGGTTGACAGCGGCCAGAGTGGCCAAGTTCATTAGATCGCATATTATCTGCCGATACGGGGTCCCTCATGAGTTGATCTCAGACAGAGGGGTGCATTTCAAGGGCGAGGTGGACACGTTGATTCAAGAGTATGGCATTCAGCATCACAGATCGTCTGCATACAGGCTGCAGACTAATGGAGTAGTTGAGGCCGCAAATAAGAATATCAAGAGGATTTTGAGAAAGATGGTCTAGACTTCTTGGGATTGGTCAGAGAAACTCCCTTTCGCATTATGGGCTTATCGTACATCTTTTCGTACCTCTATTGGAGCTACCCCGTATTCTTTGGTGTATGGTATGGAGGCAATGCTACCTGTTGAGATTGAGATGAGATCTTTGAGAATAGCACTAGAACAGCATATATCGAGGCCGAGTGGGCCCAGTCTCGTTATGCTCAGCTTAGCCTGTTGGATGAGAAAAGATTGAGGGCGGCAGATCATGTTCAGGCCTATCAGAGGAAGATGACCCGTGCATTCAGAAAGAGGGTCAAGCCTAGGAAATTCCAGAGAGGTGACCTAGTCTTGAAAGTCCTCAGGGGATTGATCAGCGACCCTAGAAGCAAGTTTAGACCGAGTTGGAACGGGCCTTATGTCATCCGAGATCTGACTCGAGAGGGAGCTGCCTGGTTGACAGACCTAGACGGAAATCAATTCACAGAGCCAATTAATGTGGATTAGCTGAAGAAGTTTTATGCGTGAGATCATGGTCAGAGGATGGGTGGCCATCACTTCGAGTAGCCATATTCCCTATTGCACACCCATACATTGATATATACTATTGCTAGCCCTTTGAGCCTCACGTGGTTTATTATGGCCTTTTCTTTCATTTAGCCTTGCATACCTTTTCTGACCTAGGTTGGGAGCCTACCCTTGTGCGCTTTGTATTTATTGATTGGATCTATGAGCATTGTGGGCATGGTGTCATTCTTCGTTTGTTCTTTCTTGTATCATTGCCTGTTTCTTTTCGTCTCCATTTTGCATCTTCACACCGTCTACCTGTTAGTCCAGTTTCTATCATCTCTATTCACTTCGCTTCTATTTTCCCTTGTGTGATGATGATGCGCTCTCGTCCCAGAGCTACCAGTCAGGTTTGTCACACCCTTCGTTCCGCCTGTAGGCTTTGATCCAAGATTCTTAGGTTACAGAGGCCGGTCAAGATTGTAGGTTTGGGGTTTTTTTTGTTGGATTGTGATAGTATGGAATTTGGCCCAAAAAAAAAAAAAAAAAAAAAAGAAACAATAAAATAAAATAAAAATGAAAAAAAGGAAAAATTGTGCTTGTTTGGTATTTGTTGATATACTTGGGATCATCAGATGTGGTTTTGGGTTTGAGAGTGAGAGCATTGTACGATCCTTCTCACCATGGATCTGGGCGACACATTGGGAGTGAGGTTTGGGTTTCCTTGGCACTAGGCCCTTGGATCATTGTCTACATCACCATTCCCATCACATAGTGACTTGCTTTGATTTGGCGTTCTTAGGATGAGTTGTTCGTCGTTGTCACATATTGCTATATTTGTATCCCAGTTGGTTTCTCCATTTTCTTCTACACCCATTCATCATTCATCTTATCCCTTTTCGTCTGCTTCTATCCTCGTCGATCGTCGTTTCACTTCATGAATGATGAGTTCTTTGGTGCGTATCACCTATTGTTTGTTTTTTTATTTGGATGCAGGGTTGAGTCACCTTGCTCACATGGTACTACGATGTTTAACATTGCGCACACAGGGGTTTGGCATTATCTATTGGGAGATTTGGGCCTTTGTTTCCCATCGTTTCATTCACCTTTTACCCCTGGCCTACATTACGGTCCGAGTCGTAAGACCACCCTGAGGCCATGAGATCTCGTGTTTGCTTCGATGCGGTTCATTCGGAAAGGCTTCGTCTACTGATTGAGTATGGGATGTTGACAGGTCTCCATTACTTTGGGAGATATCGAGGGTCACATATTATCTTTCCATTCAGTTTACTTGCCTCAGGTCCATGATCAGAGATAGATGATACAGAGAGTTGGGACCATTGAGGGCGCCTTTGCCTGATGTTTTGACACATTTATACTAGGGCATGCCCCCATCCTTGCATGCTGGCTTTGGCTCTTTATACATGTACGCAGGCATTCCGTTTCGCCTAGCAATGTTATGGACATCAGAGTTTGAGTAAGACCCGCATTCAGCTCAGTTTCTTCATATAGTAGAGTACTTCTGGGGTCTGACCCGAGATCAGATTCACGGTATTCATTGACCCAGCAGGGGTGCATACCCCATTCATTGTCTTGTTTGTTAGTTCAAATGAGTAGGTCTTCAGTGATGTATTCCAGAGTTTTCATTAAGATATTTGAGTTTCAAATGTACACACTGGGGCATATCTCCTACCAGTTTTTGTGGATATTGGATGTTGTGGATTAGAGTGGAGGGTTTTTTCCTTAGAAATGGATGATTATGATATTTTCAGCTCTCTTGCTTTAACCATATGTGCGGTTATGGGATTCTGACATGATATTGATATCTTAGACTGGGGCATAACTCCTTCCTTTCACCCTTGGTCATATTTTTGAGTTTGTCCTATAGAGGCATACCCCCTTATTTCCATTTGTTAGTGGTGATTGTGATTGCTCACTTGTCATTTATCGGCATTTTCTGGTGTTACACCGAGGCATACCTCTTTCTTTTCTCATGATGAAGGTGTTTGATTTCTGGCTTCTTCGAGTCATTTGTTGGCAGTCCCTGGACGTCATACTGGGGCATACCCCTTTGTTATCATGGTTAGTATATCAGCGGTTGCATCTTGAGTCCCCCTATTTTGCTCTGAGTTTTGTTTTAAGGCATCCTCTGTCTGTTTAGGTGTTTTGAGCCTTAGTAATGGCATCCCTACCCCCTTTTAGTTCGGTGGTTCCTCGGCATTGTGCCCGAGTTCGATCGCCAGGATTCCACCATTTTCCGGTACCTGCCCGAACCCTTCTCCGGTACTTGCCCAGAACCTTCTCCGGTACTTGCCCGGACCCTTCTCCGGTACTCGCCCGAATTTTACCCGTTTTCGGTACTCGCCCGTATTTTACCTATTTCCGGTACTCGCCCGGAGCTTTTTCGTACTCGCCTGGATCCTTCTCCGGTACTCGCCCGAAGCTTTTCGGTACTTGCCCAAAGCCTTCTCCGGTACTCGCCCGGAGCTTTTTCGGTACTTGCCCGAACCCTTATCCAATACTTGCTCGGAACTTTCTCTGATACTCGCCCGGACCCTTCTCTGGTATTCGCCCTGATTCCACCATTTTTCGGTACTTGCCCGAACCCTTCTCCGGTACTTGCCCAGATCAAATCCCTAATCTTTCCCGGCATCGTGATCGGGTCTCCTTTTATCTTTCTCTGGCATCATGCCTAGATCCCATAGTCCATTCGGTCAGCACGACTTATTTCCCTTAGCCTTCTTTATTGTTGGGTGGGGACAAAATTGTTGGTCATTTGGGTTCTTCACTAGAGTTCATTTCACTCTTGCATTACATGCACTTCGCACTCACAATTCACTCGTTCATTCACTCTACTGAAGAGGGGCATATTTGTAGACCCTCAATTTTGTCCCTCGACACTGGAATTTATCCTTCTGGTGTCACATCCACCCATCGTTCACATATGGCACCACTGGGGCCCCTTTTGGGCTTAGTCGGTGTCCGAGCCTTGTGTGGGTTTGTCTGTGGTCCATTGTGGTGCATATGTGGTTCATTTTAGAGGGTCACCATGGCCATTTTCCTAGTCGTTTCACATCACGCTATAGGAAGGAAGTGGGGTCATCCCGATGTTTTAGCTTAGTTGGGGTTTATAGGGGCATGTTGAGGTTCGAAGCACTTGGGCTTGTTTTGATCGTATCTCCCTCATCCAAACTCAGAATCAAGAACCGTTTCTTTTTATGGATTCCTTATTCTTCCAGGAACATTCTGTAAAATTTTCAAAATTTTTTGCAACCGGTCGGCTGGTTGGCAGCCTGTTCAGCCGGTTCATCGAGTCAACCGGTGTAGAACACTGATTTTTGGTAATTGTTTTGATCATATCTCCCTCTTCCAAAATTGGAATCACGCATCATTTTTTTAATGGATTCCTTACTCTACTAGGAATATTCTATCAAATTTTCAGAATTTTTTTCCATTGGTTCGACCAGTTGGCATCCAGTTCGGCCGGTTCAGCCGGTTCATTGAGTCAGCTGAGGTAAAACACTAATTCTAGTAATTTTGAGGCCCAAATCCTACATGGCTTAGGCCCATAAGCTCCAGATCGGTTTTGGGAAATGTTGTGGGTCCATTTTGGGCCTTGGTTTGGGTTCCTTGCAGCCCACCACGAATCCATATGGATTCTTGGTGGTGAAGCAAGCTGAAAACTGAAGGAGTGAACTGGCCTTGTAAGTTTAAGAGAAGTAATGAGGGGTGTGGTTCTTATGCTGATGAAGGGGATTTCGGTGCTGAAAGGGAAGGAATCCAGGAGGCCCAAATGCTAAGAGGGGTATGAGTATAAAAGGTGAGAGGATAGGAGAGCAAAGGACAGGAGGGGACATTTTGGAGAGGGGAAATTTTGCTGGTGAGAAAAACAAAAGGCCAGTAGCATCTTTTGAGTTGAGAGTGTGGGGGAAAGCTTCAGCATTGAGGTTTTTTAAAGAGGAGAGTGACAGCATCTCAGTTTTGGAAGTCATCATCTGCATACACGGATCATATTTGGTGGAGATTCTGAGGTAAGCATACTGAATTTTCTTTACTTACAGCTTATCTTCCTCATCTTTATATGCTTTTTCTCCTTCCTCATCATCTTTTCTTCCCTTTGATATGAAGATTGTATTGCTTGGGTGTGGATAATAAAGGCCACACATGATTGTTGTTGTTTGCTTCCTTAATCACTTAGGAACTTCCTGACCGAATTTGGGATTTTTTACCAACCGGCTGAACCGGTTCAGCACCATAGCTGGCAGCCTCTGTCAGCCATGAGAAACACTTTCCTTTCTTTGTCTGGTTCTCACTCATCCGGGCTCCGAATTGAGAACCGTTTCTTTTTTTTGCTTCCTTAATCACTTAGGAACTGCTTGACTGAATTTGGGATTTTTTACCCACCGGCTGAACCGGTATGGAACCGGTTCAACCGGTTCAGCACCATAGCTGGCAGCCTCAGTCAGCCATGAGGAACACTTGCCTTTCTTTGTATGGTTCTCACTTATCCGGGCTCGGAATTGAGAACCATTTATTTTGTTTACTTCCTTAATCACTTAGGAACTTCCTGATCAAATTTGGGATTTTTTACCAACCGGCTGAACCGGTTCAGCACCATAGCTGGCAGCCTCTGTCAGCCATGAGGAACACTTGCCTTTCTTTGTCTGGTTCTCACTTATCCGGGCTCGGAATTGAGAACCGTTTCTTTTTTTTGCTTCCTTAATCACTTAGGAACTTCCTGACCGAATTTGGGATTTTTTACCAACCGGCTGAACTTCGGTTCGCTTCAACAAGACCATAGCCGCGACCTCTCTATCGACCATGAGGAACACTTGCCTTTCTTTGTCTGGTTCTCACTCATCCAGGCTCGGAATTGAGAACTGTTTCCTTTGTTTGCTTCCTTAATCACTTAAGAACTTCCTGAATGAATTTGGGATTTTTTACCAACCGGCTGAACCGGTTTGGAACCGGTTCAATCGGTTCAGCACCATAGCTAGCAGCCTCTATCAGCCATAAGGAACACTTGCCTTTCTTTGTCTGGTTCTCACTCATCTAGGCTCGGAATTGAGAACCGTTTCTTTTTTTTGCTTCCTTAATCACTTAGGAACTTCCTGACCAAATTTTGGATTTTTTACCAACCGGCTGAACCGGTTCATTACCATAGCTGGCAGCCTCTGTCAGCCATGAGGAACACTTGCCTTTCTTTGTCTGGTTCTCACTCATCCGGGCTCGGAATTGAGAACTGTTTTCTTTGTTTTCTTCCTTAATCACTTAGGAACTTCCTGACCAAATTTGGGATTTTTTACCAACCGTCTGTACCAGTTTAACCGGTTCAGCACCATAGCTGGCAGCCTCTATCAGCCATGAGGAAGACTTGTCTTTCTTTGTCTGGTTCTCACTCATCCGAGCTCGGAATTGAGAACCGTTTCTTTTGTTTGCTACCTTAATCACTTAGGAACTTTCTGACCGAATTTGGGATTTTTATCAACAGGCTGAACTGGTTGGGAACCGGTTCAACCGGTTCAACACCATAGCTGGCTGCCTCTTTCAACCATAAGGAACACCTGCCTTTCTTTGTCTAGTTCTCACTCATCCGTGCTCGGGATTGAGTGTCGTTTCTTTTTTTTTGAATCCTCACTCATTTAGGAGTTTTCTAGAAAAATTTGGGAATTCTTCTCAATAGGTTGTACCAGTTGAGAACTAGTTCAACCTATTCTGCTGGAGGACTTTAGGTAGCCCTCGATTTTGGCATTTTTCGAGCTCTTATCCATGGGGGCTCAAACCCATTTGCTATAGGGCACTTGTGAGCCATCTTGAAGGTTTAAGTCAGTGTTTGATTTCAGTTAGTATGGGCAATTTTGAAGTTATGGGTGGTGTGGTCTAGATGAGTCTAGTTCGATTTGTATGACATTTGGGGAGTCTCTTACCTCATTTCAACCAGCTATCTTCCTTTTTGGCACAATCTTTGATGCTTGATGTTGAATACATGTTGCGTGACTGACTCACCCTCTGCTGTAGCGCTTGGCTAGGGACCGCAGGTATGCATCGTTGGCTTTGGTTGTTGAATTCATATGCATGCATGGTGCTTAATCTTAAATGTTTGTTATGTGTTTATCTGTGTTTAGCTGACCTTTTATGCAGCGCTTGGCTAGGGACCACAGGTACGCACCCATTGTTTTGTTTGGTTGAATTCATATGCATGCCAAATACCAATTAGGATTGTGTGATTCATGACATCTATTTAGCCTAGGGTTTCATTTGACCTTTGACCCATATGCTCCCACATACCCAATTCATTAGTAGAGATCGAGTTTCGGGCCTAGAGGGGTGCTACCTCGCATGAGGTACCTTCCCAACGGGTAACCTGATCCCCGGACCTAGAATCTAGTTTTCGTAGACCACTTTTTCCATACTAGGGTCATTAGGGGTTTTTGTTCTTACTTAATTTTCCCCATTTTAAAAACAAAAATAAAAAGTAAGTGGCGACTCCAAAAAACATCGTTCCTCACCGGGGGCGGGTTTTTCAAAACTGAAAAACACCAACTTTTCATTTCCTTCTTTTCTTTTAAAAGCGAGTCACGTCGGTCCGGTGGATCAGGTGAGGGTCCACAGTCGGTCAACCATGCAACCCCTTCTGGAGTCAATTCTTGAATAACATAAGGCCCAGTCTAACTAGGTCTAAACTTTCCTCTAGGGTCTCCAACCAAACTTCTGAGAATCCTCAAAACCAAATCCCATTTTTGTAATTGTCTAATTTTAACCCATTTCCTGAAGGCATGATCCATTTTTCTTTGATAGGCCTGAACATGATCCGCTACTCTCAATCTCCTTTCATCTAAAAGGTTAAGCTGATCAAATTGGGCTTGGGCTCACTCTGTCTTAGAAATCTGTTGCTCAAGGGCTATTCATAGTGAACCTATCTCTGTCTCGACTGGTAAAACAACCTCCATGCCATACACCAAAGAGTAAGGTGTAGCTCCTATAGAGGTGCAAAAATAGAGGTACGATATGCCCATAATGAAAAAGAGAGCTTCTTTGACCAATCCCGAGAAATCTCAACCATCTTCCTCAAAATCCTCCTAATGTTCTTATTTACTGCCTCTATTGCCCTATTAGTTTGTGGCCTATATGCAAAAGATCTATGATGTCGGATGCCATACTTCTAGTCAAAATATCTACCTTAGCTCAGAAGTGCACCCTTCTATCTGAAATTGACTCATGAGGAACCTCATAGCGGCAAATAATGTGTGACCTAATGAAACTGGCAACTTTGATGGATGTCAACCTTGCATATGATGCAGCTTCCACCCACTCGGTGAAATAATCTATGACAACTAGCATGAACTCATGACCACTGGAAGATTTTGGTGAAATCTTCCTAATAATATCAATACCCCATACTGAAAATGGTCATGGTGAGGTCAAAGCATGTAACTCTGATGGTGGTGCATGAATGAGATCATCATGAATCTAACACTCTAGGCATTTATGAACAAACTGACAACAATCTATCTCTATAGTCAACCAGAAAAAACCTGTCCTCATAATCTTACGGGCTAGCATGTGTCCTCCCATGTGTGGACCACAAACTCCTGCGCGAACCTCTCTCTTCGTATGGTCTACAGAATCTCGATCTAAACACAATAGAAGCATACCCTCAGCTGATCGCCTGTATAGGGTCTCTCCACATATCACAAATTTAGCGGTCAACTACCTTAGTGCTCTTTGATCCTTGACTGTGGCTACCTTAAGGTATGTGCCAGATATGAGAAACTGATAAATGTCATGATACCAAGTTAGATCATCCTAGACATTTGTTTCTCCAATCAAACAACAGTAGGCGAGAGTAGACCTCAACTCAATTAGTAATGAATGTACAACTACATCAATCGGAATGTCCATAGAAGAAGCTAGGGTAGTTAAGGCGTTGGCAAACTGGTTATGTGTTCTAAGTAGATGAACATATCTCAAGTCATCGAATCTCCCAACCAGTAACTCCAAATAAGCGTGATACGACCTAAGCTTTACATCCCTAGTCTTCCAATCTTCCTGAATTCTGAGTACCAGATTGGAGTCACCAAATACCTCCATCTGTCCAATGCCAAGCTCCAATGCAGTCTCTAAACCAAGGATACAAGTCTCATACTCAACTATGTTATTCATGGTAGGATATCGATCAGAGAACGCAAAACGAACGGACCTTAGAATATGATCACCCTAAGGGGATACCAATAGAACACCTATCCCATACTTTGACTGATTGGTTGCGCCATCAAAGTACATGCACCATCCTGATAAGCTGGTCATAACAACAAACTCCTCATTTGGAAAATCATCATCAATTGGTCTATTCTTAGATGTCGATAGTGAGGTTAAGTGATCGATGACAATACTTCCTTTAATAGACTTTTGAGAAACATACTGAATATCGAACTCTGTTAAAAGTATGAGTCATCTCATCAATCTACCAGTCAATGCAGGTCTATCAAATAAGTATCTCAACGGATCTAGGCGGGATATCAAATACACTGAATACTCTGTCATATAAGGCCTCAATCTCCTAGTAGCCTAAACTAGTGCTAAGCAAAGGCGCTCAATTATAACATATCTCATCTCATACTCTAGCATCCTCTTACTCAGATAGTAAATAGCTCGCTCCTTCCTTGAGTCATCAATCTGAGCTAACATACATCCCAACACCATGTCTGAAACTGACAAATATAGAAGAAGTGGACGTCCTGGCATGGGAGACACTAAAATAGGAGAAGAAAGCAAATATTCCTTAATCTTCTCAAATGCAAGCTGACAATCATCATTCCAAACTGTTGGTTGGTTCTTCCTCAAAAGACGAAAGATAGGCTCATATGTCTATCAATCTGGCTATGAATCGACCGATGTACTGTAATCTACCTAGAAAAACCCTAATCTCTTTCTTAGTTCTCGACACAAGCATGTCAAGTATGGCTTTGATCTTATTTGGGTCAATCTCTATGCCTCGCTCACTGACCATATGCCCCAATAATTTCCTAACAGTCACTCCAAAGGTGCACTTCTTGGGATTCAACCTCAATCTGAATTTTCAAATCCTCTCAAAGAATCTCTTTAGAGCCACTAGGTGATTTGTTCTGCCTCGGGATTTCACAATCATATCATCCACATAAACTTCAACATTCCTATGCATCATGTCATGAAACAAAGTAGTAGCAACCCTCCGATAAGTGGCTCCTGCATTCTTCAACCCAAATGGCATAACCCCGCAACAGTAAGTACCTCACTTGGTAATAAAGGTTGTCTTCTTCATATCCTTTGGAGCCATCAAAATCTGATTATACCTTGAAAACCCATCCATGAAAGACAACATCGAATGGTCTACGGTGCTATCAACCAACAAATCAATATGTGGGAGAGGAAAGTCATCTTTAGGGCTAACTTTATTAGGTCTCTAAAGTCAACACAAACTCTAACTTTGCTATCATTTTTGGGAACAGGGACGACATTAGCCAATCACTCTGGATACTCAACCATTGATATAAATCCAACACTGAGCTGTTTCTGAATCTCCTCTTTCATGTGTAGAATCCAACGTGGGTGCAATTGCCTCAATTTCTGCTTAACTGGTCTAGCATGTGGCAGAATAGGCAAGTGGTGCTGGACTATAAAGGGATCGAGACCAGGCATGTCCTCATAAGATCATGCAAAGACATCCAAGTATGACCTGAGTAAATGAATAAGTATATCTCTCTCATCTGTGGATAAGGGTGAACTAATCTTCAACTCTCTAGGTTGGTCCTTTGTGCCAAAATCAATCGTCTCAACATCTCCTATAGCAGGTGAAACTCTCTCATCTATAGGATCAGAGTCATGATCAAAAGAGTCTCTATCTAAATAGGGTTGTGCAATCTTATCATCCATATCAAATATCTATGGGGTGGGTGAGTGGGGTACAGATATAGAGATACTGTCACAAGAGACAGGCGAATACTAAAAAAAATACTCAAATCTATAAATGAAGCAATAAAAACATTGTCAGAGTGAGAGACAAATCCCGATAAAACATAAATAAATAAAAAAGGTGGGTCCATAAGGTTGGATGCTCCCTCAACTGGGCTAACAGTGCCCTCAAATAAACTACTATCACCCTTTAAAATCTCTGGAATAGGAATAGTCTGGGTCTCCTCAACAATCTCAGTGGTAGACACTTAAAACATATCAAATGGTGAAACAGGCAAAAGCTGAACAATGTTGGTAATCTGGCTCATGGTCATCATGTCCATCTCATCTCGGTACTCATCATGGGGAATAACTCAGTCAATCATCTCGGCATGATCAAAGATCACTCTATCATCAGTGACCTCCTCTGGGAAGCATAAGGACAATAAACTAGCTCAATTTGGAAATGAAGGAGCAATCACCATAGAAATCAAAGTGCCAGGAGCCCCATCAGTCAACTATAACAGGTAAAATAGATGTTGAAGCTCAATCTCTCTATCTGTATGAACCACACTGTCAATCTCCTTTAAACGGAGTCAAATCTTTGATCCTTTGACAAAATAGTCGGCCAAACTCATCCTATAGGGTCGAATAGGATAATCAAATGATGTGTGGAACAAACGGGCCCTCACCATTTCCTTGTGCAATTGCGCCATGTATCGGTAATCAACCTTAGTAGGAATAAACCCAAGTCCAAATGTTGTATCATGGTCAATGGCAGTTATAAACTCACTGGGTCCCTGTTGATGTCGTCCTAACCCCATGCCAGGTAGAAAAGTCATACCCCTCATCATATCAAGAACCATTGTAATGTTGTGCTGATCAAATGACATAGTTACAAAATCTCTACAAAAATCCTCAATCTCAAGAGTCTGTATCTCATTAAAAGTAAACCTAGTCATAAATAAGTCATCCTCATTATGATTGATGTAAAGTACTAGCTCAGAAGAAACAAACATATCTCTGGTAGATTGTACTGTGATGACTTGCCCGTCATGAATGAACTTCACATTCTGATGAAGGGAATAAGGGATAGCTCCAGCTCTATGAATCCATGGTCGACTTAGTAGCAGGTTAAAGAATGTAAGAATCCTCAAAACTTGGAACAAAATAGAGAATGTGGCTGGACCAATCAGCAAATTGATCACCAAGGTACCCATAACCTCCCTCTTGGTGCTATCATATGCTTTGACTGTCTGAGTAGAAGGACCCAAATCAGAAGGCGCGAAACCAAGGGCTATAGCAGTGGCTAAAGGGTAGACTTTTAGGACTGAGCCATTGTTCAACAAGACAAATGGAACTTTGTGGCCTGAACAACCAACTGTGATATATAGAGGGTGTATGTGGTCTAAACCCCCAAGTGAAAAATTGTCATCTAAAAACACAATGCAAGTGGCCCTACCGGCCATCATCATATGAATCAACCCCTCTGGAGTAGTGGTAGTCTCTACTCTGATCTGACTCAAAATTCGAATCAAAACATCTCTATGAGTATTTGATGATGCCAATAAGCTCCAAATAGAAATACGAGCCTGAGTACTTTATAACTGTCTCAAAACCTCATCATCTTCTTTCCTAACCTCCTCATGAGAGGTTGCACTCTCAAATGACATGACTACTAGTGGTGGTGGCTGAGTTATCCTCCCACTACGAGTCATAATCTATATCTCTCTCCCTTCTTAATCATCATCCTCTAGCCACAAAGTGAATGGGACAAAGGTATCCTGGCATTCGATAACCAAAGTTGTAGAGTGAGTCAACTGTAATGGTGCCCCATTTGGGATCAAACTGAACGGTGTGGGAACTTGAGGACTGATGCGACTCATGGTAGCTTAGCTTTAAAGGCGTATCAACAAAATTTATACCTTGAATACTATTACTAAAGTAGCCAAGCTACTATAGCATAGTGGTTCTAGGATCGTTCACTGGGAAGGGTTTTCGCAAACACAAGTGATATTCAAATTAGGAAAATAGGTGATTTTCTTATGGATGTTAGCTTTAAAAGAAGATGTAAATGTTTAGAAAGATTTAAACTAATCTAAGCTAACATTAAAGACTAAAATGAAAGGGTGTAAAAACAAGTTTCTCAAAGATAGGATAGCTATGCTCTGGCTCTTATGCAAATTGGAAATCTCAGGATAGGCTCCTCGCGTTGGGGTTGCAACTATGGTGATGCTTGCTTCCCGAACCGGTATGGATTTAGCAAATCAAGTTTTAATCCTTTAAAATGACAAAATAGATGGTAGTGAATTTCATCAATGGTTATTCACCTTAGACTTCCTTTGAATGGCTCGTAAGAGATAACTAATGGTCTAAAGCCAAAAGCTTACCAAATATTGGCAACTCAAAGTCATTCCAAGTGATAAACTCACCTTTCAATGGCCATTTGAAATTGGTTCTAATGGATTAATACAAAACTTGGAATTGAAAACCTCACCTTCCAATAGCTCGTAGGAGATAACTAATGGATAGAAATCCAAAAGCTTATCAAGTATTGGCCGTTGGAAGTTGTCCAAAGGAAATAAAAACCAAACTTTGCATTAATGAACCTTTAATGAAAAACGTCTACCTTACCTTCCGGGTGCGAGAAATTTCCATGGGATTGCATCCAAGCCATCACATAACATCCATACTTTGAGAAACTAAAGGTTTTAGCCAATCATCCTCTGAGGAAAAGCCCTCAGAGGCTGTTTGGCTTCCAAGAAAATAAAATAGTAAAGAGAAAAGAGAGACGAGAGAGCTCTGTGTAAAACGTAATATCTATTCTATATTCTATATCATATATTCTATATTCTCTTTTCTTCCATGTTATGTTCAAGAGGTGATTTCTACCCCTTATATAGTCTTTACAATTGCAAAAGCTTATGATTGGTTAGTTACAAGGATAAGAAAGGAAATTACATCACAAAATACAAAGGAAAATATCTAAAGTGGAGTCGGCAGAACAGAGCAAAATTCGCAACACGCATGGGTTATGCGAACTGAATGCGAACTGAATGCGAAATTCGCATTACACCTTGTGGAATGCGAAATTTTCGCATAACCTGGAGCAGTTGGCTTCCGAAGGCCATATCTTCCTCATTTCAGCTCCAAATCGTGCACGGTTTGAAGCTTTGGATTCTTGACTTCAAGAGCTTTAAAATGGTATATAGAATGTAAAAATTGGACTTCGGGAAGTGCTCCAAAAGTGCGAAAGAAGACTGCAGCTGCTACATTTTGATTCTCTTTACTTTGCTTGCTTTTCCTCTTTGCTTCTCTTTGCTTGTGCTCGTGTTTCCACTTGAAATTCAAGCTTGTAAACGTCCAAAATCCTTGCTTTAACTTGTCCAAGTAGCTCCTCCATCATTTGGCATGCTTGAATCGATTCATAAGCTGATAAAAACATGTAAACTTGCCACAAAATGGTTAAAACCAATTACTAAGGACCTTAATGAATTAATTGGGTTAAATGAATATGATTACTACTCAAAGGTGCTTAAAACCATTATAATTAGGTCTACAAAATAGCACTTTTTGGTAGTAATCACACCCCCCAACCGACTCATTGCTAGTCCCTTAGCAATGGAGGAGATAAAAACTAAGTAAACTATAATAATATACATAAAAGGGATCATGCAAATCACTCCAAAAAATGATATGAGTGGCATGATGGACATCCATGGATCAATAAAGATGTGAAACTCAACCTATAATAAGAGTTGTCAAAGCATTCACTTGATCATAGAGTACAAAGAATGGATATTATGCAAGTTTAAGCATCAAAAGAATTTCCACTCTCAAAAGATCCAAATCAAATTCTTCCACTAAAATCTAAGTGTTAATGTGATTAGCTTCCGAGTATAGTATGGATAACTATCATCTCCCCCAACCTAAGTCTTTCTTTAAGCTTAGCAAAATTAACCATCTCTTGATAGGCTAGGAACGCACCTCTTATTCACAATTCTTTTGACTTACTAAACTTAACCAAGTCACCCATGTAACAAGCAGAGGATCGGTGACTCCTAACCAATAAAGGCTTAGGGCACCAGGCTTTAAAGGCTTTCGCCACCCCTTCGGACCATGCTCAGGTTTCAAGGCAAGTAAAGAAGTTTATTCTATATTTTTTTTTTCTTTTTCTTTTTCTTTTTCTTTTTTCTATTTTTTCAAAGACTCATTGGTCTTTATGAGGTGTCCCAACACTATTAAAGAGAGGTTAAAGGTGTCAAATTATGATTTCTCAAGCTTAGAGGGTGAGATAGTTTCACATCTTATAACCGGAATCTAATGTATGTGTGTGCGAAAAGCTTAGGGTGGAAGAGATAAGTTTGCATGCAATGGGAGTTTCAACAATTCATCAACTTATAGAAGAGCATAATACAAACTCTAAGACTCATGTAATCAAGTTGAAGCTCGACTTCTCTCATTTAATTTTGAGAGTTAATCCTTAATATCCATGGAGTTTAAAGCAAAAATTTTAAAATTTAAACAAAAAGTAGCTAATTTAACTAAGTATGATAAAAATTTAAACTAATACTTACTTCCTCATCTCTCCCCCCAACCGAGATGAACATTGTCCTCAATGTTTGAATCGAAAATAAGGAGGGAGGAAGTGGTACCTCATGTGATGTGGACTTGGAGTTGAGAAGGTTGAACCACCTGTTTCAAAATTCAAAAATTGAATGAGAGAGGAATTTATACTAAATATTTACAAAAATGATGAGTGGGCCCCACTTTGAGCAGCTGAGGACAAGGCTCAAAGGCTTGGGATTGGGGATGGTAGGAATGAAGAAGCTCAAAAATTGGCACAAGGGAAGGGTGGTGAGAAAAATTCGCACAAGGGGGGTGTTATGCGAATTTCGCATAACACAAGGTGGAATGCGAAAATTTCGCATATGGGGGGAAGGTAATGCGAATTTCGCATTTGCACTGTTCACATGGTGGAATGCGAAATTTTCGCATTTGCACTATTCACACGCCCACTTGATGTTTCGAAGGTCATTCAAATTGTGGAAATTTTTGGCTTTTGAGGGTGGGAAATGCTGGCTAAGGTAAGAAAAGGATTTTTCATGGTGAATAGGCTTGGAAATTGGAGCTTTTTCATGAAGAAAATTTGAAAATTGGAGCTCCTCTACCCGGCGGCAATGGGTTCTCTTTGAAGAAAACGTGGCTTGAATGCTTAGCTTAGGCTTTGGCTTTGTAAATGCAAGGTTGGGATTGGTTGTTCAGAAGAGAGATGTTGAGAAAAATGAAGAAGAACCTTAGCATTTGAAGATGAGAACACGGCCTTTAAAGAGGAAGTGCGAATTTCGCATTACACCTTGTGTTATGCGAAAATTTCGCATTCTCGTGAGTACCAGACAGAGAGCATGGTTTTGAAAATTTGTCCCAAAAACGAATTCGCATATGGTTCGCATAAGGTTCGCATTCCTGTGAAATTCGCATAAGGGATTTTTGGAAAGGGACCGAGAGCATGCATTTTTGAAATTGCCACAAAAGCATTTTCGCATAAGGGGTGTGTTATGCGAAAATTTCGCATAACATGGTGTGTTATGCGAAAATGGCTGAGACTTGGTTTTTTCTCCCCTGTTTTGCCTTGCTTTCACCATTTTCCCTTGTTTTCACCATAATTTCATTCTTCAAGCTTTCCTTCCTGCATGAACACTTCAAAACTCATCTTAAAAACATATTAAAACTAAATTAAAGCTAAAAATTCAAACTAAAACATGCATAAATTTAAAGAAAACATAGAATTTAAATGAAGCTGATAGCATGTACCCCAAAAAGAAGATGAACTATTTAGCTCATCCTCACTCACACACCCACTTCATGTTGAATTCCCCCTGGATCCCAAACAAAATTAGCATCCTTCCCATTTGGTCCAAGGGAATTCGTTTCTCTTCTCTTCCCCGGAGAAGTGGATGCTTTAAAGGGTTCAAGTAACCCTTTATCATCTTGAACCTTATGATTTTCAATGGAAGGTTGGTCCATAGAGTTGTCATAGCAATCCCCCACCAAAGTGTTGATCATCAACACTTTCCTTGATCTTTTTGCATTGGTTCCTTGAAGGTTATGGTGGGGTTGAGGAGGAAGCTTCCTTTTCTCCCTTGCTATGTCGAGATTGGTGAGCTTCTCAATGGAGTCTTGAACTTTTTCTATCCTTAGTGATAGATCATTATAAACCCCCTCCATTCTTACATTTATTGAACTCTCCATATTATCAATCTTTTCATTAATATGAGAGTTGATCTTTTGTTGCTCACCTACAAAGTCCTCCATGACTTTGCTTATCTTCAAAATGGCTTGCTCCAATGAAGATGTACTCATTGATGGTTGAGATTGAGGTTGGGTTGTAAGGTTGGGATGGTTTATATACTCAAATGAAGTTGGCATGGCTTGTGGTTGTGCTTCAGTATGCACATTCCTCAATTCAAACTCTTCTATCCTTCTAGCCATAGATGCTAGCTTTGCCTTCATGCTCATGTCTTCATTCAAAACATACTTACTACCCCATTGGCTTTGTTGAACTTGCCTTTTCCCTAACTCAATCCGATCCCTCATGGATAAATATGCAAATTTGTCCTTCTCATGATCATAATGAGAGCTTTGATCTTCATGTGGAATTTCCATTTCTATAAAAAATGATATTCAACTAAGGCTCTTTTCTTCAACTTGTACCAGGGTTCCCTCTTGGTCTCGAATCCAACAAGGAATGCACAAATTGAAATTAAAACAAAAATAAAAGAAAAGAGAATAAAAAAAAAAAAATTTAGCTAAATAAAAACTAAACTAAAAAAAAATTATAAGAAAACTCACCAAACTTGTGATGAAGATCACAAGTTACCCTTAATGGTTGCTTCACTGTGCATGTGGCACCTTCCCCGGCAACGGCGCCATTTGATGCGACTCATGGTAGCTTAGCTTTAAAGGCGTATCAACAAAATTTATACCTTGAATACTATTACTAAAGTAGCCAAGCTACTATAGCATAGTGGTTCTAGGATCGTTCATGGGAAGGGTTTTCGCAAACACAAGTGATATTCAAATTAGGAAAATAGGTGATTTTCTTATGGATGTTAGCTTTAAAAGAAGATGTAAATGTTTAGAAAGATTTAAACTAATCTAAGCTAACATTAAAGACTAAAATGAAAGGGTGTAAAAACAAGTTTCTCAAAGATAGGATAGCTATGCTCTGGCTCTTATGCAAATTGGAAATCTCGGGATAGGCTCCTCGCGTTGGGGTTGCAACTATGGTGATGCTTGCTTCCCGAACCGGTATGGATTTAGCAAATCAAGTTTTAATCCTTTAAAATGACAAAATAGATGGTAGTGAATTTCATCAATGGTTATTCACCTTAGACTTCCTTTGAATGGCTCGTAAGAGATAACTAATGGTCTAAAGCCAAAAGCTTACCAAATATTGGCAACTCAAAGTCATTCCAAGTGATAAACTCACCTTTCAATGGCCATTTGAAATTGGTTCTAATGGATTAATACAAAACTTGGAATTGAAAACCTCACCTTCCAATAGCTCGTAGGAGATAACTAATGGATAGAAATCCAAAAGCTTATCAAGTATTGGCCGTTGGAAGTTGTCCAAAGGAAATAAAAACCAAACTTTGCATTAATGAACCTTTAATGAAAAACGTCTACCTTACCTTCCGGGTGCGAGAAATTTCCATGGGATTGCATCCAAGCCATCACATAACATCCATACTTTGAGAAACTAAAGGTTTTAGCCAATCATCCTCTGAGGAAAAGCCCTCAGAGGCTGTTTGGCTTCCAAGAATAAAATAGTAAAGAGAAAAGAGAGACGAGAGAGCTCTGTGTAAAACGTAATATCTATTCTATATTCTATATCATATATTCTATATTCTCTTTTCTTCCATGTTATGTTCAAGAGGTGATTTCTACCCCTTATATAGTCTTTACAATTGCAAAAGCTTATGATTGGTTAGTTACAAGGATAAGAAAGGAAATTACATCACAAAATACAAAGGAAAATATCTAAAGTGGAGTCGGCAGAACAGAGCAAAATTCGCAACACGCATGGGTTATGCGAACTGAATGCGAACTGAATGCGAAATTCGCATTACACCTTGTGGAATGCGAAATTTTCGCATAACCTGGAGCAGTTGGCTTCCGAAGGCCATATCTTCCTCATTTCAGCTCCAAATCGTGCACGGTTTGAAGCTTTGGATTCTTGACTTCAAGAGCTTTAAAATGGTATATAGAATGTAAAAATTGGACTTCGGGAAGTGCTCCAAAAGTGCGAAAGAAGACTGCAGCTGCTACATTTTGATTCTCTTTACTTTGCTTGCTTTTCCTCTTTGCTTCTCTTTGCTTGTGCTCGTGTTTCCACTTGAAATTCAAGCTTGTAAACGTCCAAAATCCTTGCTTTAACTTGTCCAAGTAGCTCCTCCATCATTTGGCATGCTTGAATCGATTCATAAGCTGATAAAAACATGTAAACTTGCCACAAAATGGTTAAAACCAATTACTAAGGACCTTAATGAATTAATTGGGTTAAATGAATATGATTACTACTCAAAGGTGCTTAAAACCATTATAATTAGGTCTACAAAATAGCACTTTTTGGTAGTAATCAAGGACCCAATGAAACCCCGTCAATCTCACTACTATGCAGGTTAAAGAATGTAAGAATCCTCAAAACTTGGAACAAAATAGAGAATGTGGCTGGACTAATCAGCAAATTGATCACCAAGGTACCCATAACCTCCCTCTTGGTGCTATCATATGCTTTGACTGTCTGAGTAGAAGGACCCAAATCAGAAGGCGCGAAACCAAGGGCTATAGCAGTGGCTAAAGGGTAGACTTTTAGGACTGAGCCATTGTCCAACAAGACAAATGGAACTTTGTGGCCTGAACAACCAACTGTGATATATAGAGGGTGTATGTGGTCTAAACCCCCAAGTGAAAAATTGTCATCTAAAAACACAATGCAAGTGGCCCTACCGGCCATCATCATATGAATCAACCCCTCTGGAGTAGTGGTAGTCTCTACTCTGATCTGACTCAAAACTCGAATCAAAACATTTCTATGAGTATTTGATGATGCCAATAAGCTCCAAATAGAAATACGAGCCTGAGTACTTTATAACTGTCTCAAAACCTCATCATCTTCTTTCCTAACCTCCTCATGAGAGGTTGCACTCTCAAATGACATGACTACTAGTGGTGGTGGCTGAGTTATCCTCCCACTACGAGTCATAATCTATATCTCTCTCCCTTCTTAATCATCATCCTCTAGCCACAAAGTGAATGGGACAAAGGTATCCTGGCATTCGATAACCAAAGTTGTAGAGTGACTCAACTGTAATGGTGCCCCATCTGGGATCAAACTGAACAGTGTGGGAACTTGAGGACCCAATGAAACCCCGTCAATCTCACTACTATCATGCAAAACAATCAGCTTGGGTAATCCATCATCCCAACTCAACATATGTATACTATCATCCCCTATAAGGTTTATCTGATGAATATCTTTTGGAGGTGGAGGCACTGCATGTGTAGAATGGGCAAGAAGAGGGTTAGTGGTCACACTTGGCTGCCCCAAGTTAACCAAACCCTAGTCTATCAAATCCTGAATAGCATGTCTCAAAACGTTGCAATGATTCGTGTCATGTCCTGGCTCCTTGATGATAAGAACAGTGTAGGTCTAATCTGAAGCGAGGCAGTACTAGTTGAGGCACTGGCTTGGGTGCCAATGGAGTCAGTAATCCACCCTCCATGAGCTTTTGAAAAGATCAACTCAAAGGCATACCCAACTGAGCAAACTGACGTGATGGCCTCTACACATAAGTAATGGTCTGCGGAGCTCAGGGTCGGGTGTATGGGTCAGGAAGTCTCTCTGTGACATATGCAGCAAAAACAGGCTATGAGACTGAATGTAGATAAGTAGGAGTCATGGGTCTATAAGGAGCATGTGGCCTATACTGCACATAAGGTGATGGTGGGTAGTAGAATCCAAAAGTCTACCCAATTGTCTAATAGCATCCAAGAGTTCTCATCCCTACTGAACTGATAGCATCAACATCTCTTGATTTCTATCCTCCTGAAGGCTTCTTCCCCTTAGAGTTAGTAAGGGAAGACTTGAGCCACAAACCTCTAGTTATGCCCTCGTCTATACCATATAAAGCCTGTACAAAAGATCCAAAATCTGTATGAGGAAATCCCATCAAGTGCCTAGCAAACTTAGGTTGTAAGCTTCTCATGATCATACTAATCTGCTCATTCTCTAAAGAACGATCAATAATCTGTGAAATCTTCTCCCTCTAGCGGGAGATAAATGAGGTGACTTAATCCTTTGGCCTCTATCTCAAATCCTCTAGCTCTCTCCTTGAAACATCAATGACAATGTTGAATGCAAACTATCTCAAAAACTCCTGGGCCAAATCATCCCAAGTCCTACGATGTGATATATCCAATGAAGCAAACCAACACTATGCTGCACCACTCAGGGACATGGGAAAAAACAAAACCATCGAGGCCTCATCCAGTCCATGGGCCCTCCTAACCATACTGTAAAGCCTCAAATGGATGCGAGGACAGCCTATGCCCGTGTATCTCTCAATCTCAATCATCCTTAACTTGGAAAGTAAACTGGCCACTGGTGCTCCATTAAAATCCTCCCAAGTAATAACTCCGTCTGAAGTCCTCATCTGCCTCAACCTCTGCTCAAGTCTGTCCATACGTGCATGTGGGTCCTCTGAGATCGAGATAGGCAATGTGACAGGAGGCGGAATAACCTCAATCTGACTATGTAGAATGAAAGGCATAGGCTATGGTGTTGACTGATTGGTTGGAGGGGGTGGTGGCATTATAGTATCAAATTGGGCACTCTCCTGAACAATTAGTATCAAACCTCCATTCAATACATAGTCTTGCTTTCAAAATTAAAATTAAAAAACTAAAATTAATTAAATAATATTTTATTTTATATAATAAAAAATTATTTTAAAATAATTTAATTATAATATTAAAAAAATTTCCATATAGTTCTCAAAATCTACAACTTTTATTAAAATATTTTTTATCTTAATTTATTATAATTTTATTTTAAATAATAAATGAACTATATGTAGATTTATGACAAAACACATAATTTAATTTTATCTTAAAAATATAAAATAACTAATTAATAATAATAATAATAATTGATTCGTGCCCAGTCGAGTATTTTAATCAAAAAATATTTATAAATCCTATGACCTCATACTAACGTAGCAAAACTACTATAGTATAGCAGCTCTAGGGTCAAACTCTGGGATGGGTTTTCATTCTACCAGTGATAGACTCAAGATTAGAAATTGAATCTGATGATTTCCTTTGTCAAAAACTTCAAGTCTAAAAGAAAATAAAATTTGTTTTGAAAGTGGTATTTGAAATTAAACTAACATAAAACTAGGTAAAAATGGAAGAAAGAAAGTCTCCCAGAGCTAAGGGTTGCTAGGATCAAATTCAGAATGCAAAGTGGAAATTCCGGATTTCTCATCTCATATTGAGGACAACAACATAAAGGATGGTTGT
This sequence comes from Vitis amurensis, assembly GCA_037355405.1. Taxonomy (NCBI): domain Eukaryota; kingdom Viridiplantae; phylum Streptophyta; class Magnoliopsida; order Vitales; family Vitaceae; genus Vitis; species Vitis amurensis. The sequence goes on from CM074688.1 coordinate 10,539,151, forward strand.
TTCCCGAACCGGTATAGTGATTCATGCCCAATTGGTGTCTCAGCTGATTCGTATCCAGCTGGTGCTCCTTGATTGAGGGAGTAATCAACAAAATTTATAACCTATAACACCATATACTAGGGTAGCAAAGAAAAAGCTACTATCGTATAGCGGCTCTAGGATCGTTCATTGGGAAGGATTAGCAATCTATGAATGATACCAACTCCAAGTGAACTGGTCTTGTTTCATTTCAAGGTTAGCTTAAGAAATAAAACACAAACTTTGATTGGTAAAGATTTAGACTTAAACTAACTAGCACAACAAGTAATAGGAATAACATAGGAAGAAAAACATTCCTTGGAGAATTAGGTTCACTGGGGTGGTTCCTCATTCAAAAGACATAGCTCCGGTCAGATGGTTCATTTCCTCGCATTAGAGATTCAACATATAGTCAAATCTCTAACTGGTGTTATACAGATACATCCTTCAATTAGATTTCACTTTAATTCTCTCACTGATACAACTTGCAATGGTTTAAACCTCTCACTAAGCCTTAACCATTCAAGGTGATCTTTAACCTTGGATTACCCGTCAAAAGCTCGCAAGAGATAACTAATGGATGTCTCCTTGGAGTCCAAAAGCTTATCAAGTGTTGGCTATTCTAGAAAATCCTACCCTAAAGTCACCTCCCAGAGGCTCGTAAGGGGTAAACTAGTGCATGTCCATGGTTGGAAATCACTTGCCTTACCAAGTGTTGGCCCAGGTGACTCTAAGGCGTTTTAAGTTAACTAAAAACATAGAAATCACTAAAGGATTTTACTTCCTCTTCATTAATGGCTGAAACCACAAAGCTTTGCATTCTTGCACTTGGAACCTTCCCCGGCAACCTTAGCTCCAAGGAACTAAAGGTTTAGTTACTCATTCTCTGGGAAAAATTCCTCAGAGAGTTCATAACTTAGTAAGAAAATGAAAATACGAAGTGAGAAGGTAAGGCAATACAAAGAACTGAACTTTACTTGCTTACCCAAAACTTTACAAAAGGATCTCCTCTCTGAGAACAGGCTCCCGAGAGGTATATATATGAACATAATATAAAACTAATTATTACATAGATATTTTCTCTTTTTTACTAACTTAAAAGATAAGGAATCTTGTAATTGGTGGCTTACAAGGAGTATTTTTGGATTTAGACAACAAAAATCTAATGTAAAATATCTCCCAATGTCGGTAGCAAATATCGGGATGCTCCAGGAACCATTTCGCAAGAGAAAAATGGTGTCTGCGAGATTTCGCAGACATTCACAAGGGCTGCGAAATCGTTTCTCAACAAAAGGCTCTTCTCGCAGGGCTGCGAAGTTGGCTTCCAACTTGAGGTTCTTAGCTTCCAGCTTGCGGCATATATCGGACAACTTCAGGAGGAAATACACCACACTGTTCAAAAAGGCTGCGAAATCACTTCGCAACAAAAGGGTGATTTCGCAACACTTTGCAAAATGCTTCCTTCAGCTGGGAGTGATTGGCTTGCAATGGCTGCAACTTCTTCGTTTCAACTCTGAATTGTGCACCATTTGAAGCATTGGATTGTTGACTTCCTGAGCTTTTAAATGATATATAGTATGCATCAATTGGACTTCAGAAAGTGCTCCAAAAGTGGCTGCTACGACTGTCATCAAGAATATGCTTCATGGCAGATTCTCTTTATTTTTTCTCCTTGCATTCCGGATTTACTCTTGACAAATGACTTCCAAGCTTTACCCAAAATTCCTCATAACTCTCCTCAATCTTGAATTGCTTTGGTGATCAAATTACTAACAAAAACACCAAAACTTACACAAAGTGATTAAAATTGCTTCCAAGGGTCCTTAACATGCCAATTGAGTTAAAAGGCCAAAACTACTACTCAAAAGTGTTTAAAAGGATTAATTATAAGCTATCAAATAGCACTTTTTGAGTAGTAATCACTCCCCCCAACCGATATATTGCTAGTCCCTTAGCAATATAGGAGAGACTAATGAAAATAAAAAGCAAATTAAACTATAATTTACAACATCATGCTAATCAAAAACAATTCTCAAGTGGCATGATGATCTAATTCTCACATGAAACATTAAAGAAATACAAACCCAAATTTCAACAAGAGTTATAACAAACTATGCTAAACACTGTCAATCAAGAGAATGCATTATGCAAACTGAAGTTTTAAAATCATTTCAACTTTCAAAAAACCAAACTTTATTCTTCCTAAAAAATCTATGTGTATTGGTTCCTTAGCTTCCGAAAATAATATGCTAAACTAATCTCTCTCCCCAACCTATCTCTTTTCAACACTTAGCAAACTGACCAAAGTCAATAAAGAAAGAACACACCTTCTCATTTTTTATTTTTTTTATTTATTTATTTTTTTTTAAAGTAACTGAATGGGGTACTCTTTCTGAATTGTCCATGTAATGGGGGTCCATCGATGACTCCCAACCAATTAAGGTTTAGGGCATCGAGCTTTAAGGATTTTTCAACCACTAACTCCTTGGATTTTTCCCCGGACTTTTGAGAGTGAATTTCTAATACCCATGCATCTACCATATGCTCACTCTACCTATTCACCCTTATAACGAGCATTGAGGTCGGTGACTCCCAACCAATTAAGGCTTAGGGCACCAGGCTTTAAAGATTTTCACCATATACCCCTCAGACCTTGCTCGGGTTTCAAGGCAAGCAAACAACTTCCTTTATTTCAAAGGCTCATTGGCCTTTTGCAGGGTGTTTCAATTTTATCAAATGAGGTCAAATGTACCAAGTCCCAAAATTATACTAAGTCAAGAGGGAAATAGCTTTTCATCTTATAATCGGAATCTAATGTGCACAGTGTGTGAATAGCTTAAAGTGGAAGAACTAAATTCAATTTCAATAGAAGTTTCAACAATTGAACCACTTTAGTGAGCATAATCCATACTCTAAGTCAAGTGAAAAACAACAGTTCAATTTCTCCTGGTTTAATTTGAAAATTTTTCCTCAAAATTCATGGAGAATAAAGTAAAAAGAGTAAAAAGCAAAACTACAACTAATTTACCAAAATAATTGCATTACCAAAAAAACTTAGCATACTTCCTTCCTCATTCCCCCCCAACTGAACTGAGCATTGTCCTCAATGTGATATGAGTGACTGTATTTAAAGGGAGGAAGTGGTACCTCCTGAGTGATATCAAATTTGAATACTGATTGGAGAAACCACATGTTTCAAAAAGAATAAAATATGTGAGAAAAGGAAATAAGGATAAATTAATGCTAAAGGTTAACAAGAAATATTAGACTTGTATTACTTTGAATCTATTTGAGTACAATGCAAAAGAAAAGTAATACAAGCAATCCCAAATATGGTACCAAAATAATGGGATTTCTTCCAAACTAAAAAAAAACGAAATACATCAAACCAAAGTAATAGATATAAATATAGTGATCTGATGAGTGGGTGGTGTTGGGGCTAGGCAGATGGGTCTGCCCCTTCAGTTGGTGCTTCAGCTGGGGCTTGAGGCTCTGAGGGATGAGAGTGCGGCACTGTTGTGGTAGAAGTGGAGGGCTCAACAGCTGGTGGCAGGTCGAAATGAAGCTGGAGCTGCCTTAAGATGGCAGTGTGTTGAGCCTGAGTGGCCAACATCTGCTCTTGGCATGCTCTAATGGCTGTCATCTCTTGAGCAAGATTGCTCTGAGATGCTGTGAGGGTCTCCAATGAACGGCACAACTCTCTGTATTCAGAAATGGGAATGGCCATCCTCGGCTCAGCTGAAGTGGATGGTTGAGATGAAGCTGGAGCAAGTGGTGGAGCTCTAGGAATGGCAGGAGCAGCAACTGTTATACCCTCAGGTATGTGTCGTGGGGATGTTCTCCTTACAACTGGCTGTGGTGGCTCTTGCTGATCAACTCTATAGGCTGTCATGTTGTTCCATTTGTCGAGAGTAAATAGATCACGGCAAATGCGCTTGCGCTCCAGCTGAGGCTCAGAAGGATACCCCAAGTGCTCCAGAATTTGGCATAGCAGCCTTGGAAAGACGAGGGGAATGGTATCAGCTCTCTGAAGCTTCTTTTTGTGTACCTCTTCGAAATAGAGAAGGGCTGCCAGAATTAGATGATGAGGCCCAAAGAAAAATCCCTCAGACATTTTGTACAGGGCTTCTAAGAGGACTCCCCTTCTTTGAGTCCAATGCTGCAATGGGTAGAGGTTATGACGCAAAAATGCATCAATCAGAAACATGATTGGAGGAAGCTCCCCCCTCAACAAATGTGATCGTGTGGCAGCTCCTCTGGATAGGGTGTGCACCATCTCCAGCTCAGTAGGATTGGTCCAAGCTCTAAAATTATCGAATTGGCTTGGCTCATAGGGAATTTGCAAGGCTTCAGCTATATGGCGTGCTCCCAATATGCCATGCCTCCCATCAATAGTGAAATGAATTAAAGTTGGATTCTTGACCTGGTTGGTTGTCATGGATTGATAGAAATCCATGGCCACCTTGGGGTAGAAAAAATCTCTCGGAGTTAACAGGTGTTCCATGTGGTATCTTCGCAGCAGGTTGAATGACTGTGTAAGCTCCGGCCGCACTTGGAATGCCGCTATGTCGAAGCACAGCTCGGAGTGGAATGGTCGAGCTCTACAATCCAAATTTCCCTCAATTGGGGGCTGAGTTAGCATTGGCTTCTTGATTACTTCTTCCTGAGCTATTTTAGCTGCATTTTGGGGCTCGGGAAGGGGCGACTGAGGCTCCTGAGGTTTTGCTTGCGGCGCCGAAGATGGCACCGGTGACGGAACTGGTGAAGATATTGGAGAGGATACTGGCGAGGAAACTGGCGAGGATACAGGAGATGAAATCGGCGAAGGCTCTGGAGATTGCTCAGTCAGGTCAATGGGTTCTGAGCTTTCAACCCTTGGTCTCTTTTGCAGTGGCCGACCTCCTGACCTAGTGAGGTAACGTCTCGCCGGCGGCTTTGGCGGCGCGGGCTTCACCGGAGAAGGAACTGCTCTCGACTGCGGAGGCTCAGGAACGGGATCTGGAACTGGCTCCTTTCGCAGGCTTTTCTTGCGGTTTGAAGGAGATGAAGACTTAGCCCCTCTTGTTCGCGCCATTTCGGGTTGTCGAAATTTGGCCGGGAGCTGCTGATCGGAGAAGATGACCGGAGGCTTGCGCGGTGAGGCTCAAAGAAGAAGATGAACAACCTGCGAGAATGGCGCGCTCTGATTTTGAAACCCTTTTCGCAGCTCAAATGACCGGTATAAATAGGAATAACGGAAAACTAAGGGTCAATTTGAGTTTCGCAGAAAAATGCCAATTTCGCAGCAAAACGCCATTTTCGCAGCCACTTCGCAATGCATTTCGCAGCTGCGAAATTAATGTCACTGTGCTGCAAAGTGGCACACGTGTGCCAAAATCGCTTTCGCAATTGCGAAATACCCTACAGAATGGGACTTTTGTTGCGAAATCAGGCTTTTCCGCTTCGCAGACGTTTCGCAGCTGCGAAATAGAGGCTCCTGTGCTGCGAAGTGGCACACGTGTGCCAAACTCACTTTCGCAATTGCAAAAATTTTCGCAGAGAATTCCAAAGTGTTGCGGAATGGTTTGGCAACAAAATGCTCATTTCGCAGAAGTTCTCTTTAGGCTGCGAAATCTCGCAGAGCTTTGTTTTTGCTCTGTTTTCACTCTGTTTTTGCTCCGATTTCGATCCGATTTTTTTCCTTTCAATTTCCTTGAAATTTTTTCCATCTGGGATCATTCAAAAAGATTAAAATACACATAAAAACATGATTTAAGATAAAAAACTAAGATCAAAAGTATGAAAAAAAACTTGAAAATTTACAAAATTTACAAAAATTTTCGACTGTGGTAAAACCACGTCCAGCAAACCTTCTTTGTTTAGGCTTTTTGAGGCTCAAGGAGGTTGATTTCCTCCTTTTTCTGGTTTGAATGGCTCCATGAATGGCTTGAGACGATATCCATTGACTCCAAAGCTATCCTTGCCATTTGAATTCAATAATTCCACCACTCCATTGGAATATACCCGGTGAATAATGAACGGACCTATCCACCTTGACTTGAGCTTCCCATGAAAGATATGGAGTCCTGTGTCATACAGTAAAACTCTTTGTCCTTCCTGAAATTCCTTGTTGGAGATGAGTTGATCATGCCACTTCTTTATCCTCTGTTTTGCAACTTTGGAATTGATATAAGCATTATTTCTTAATTCCTCCATCTCATTAAGGTCTAGATATCTCTTTTCTCCGGCTCTGATCAAGTCCATGTTCAACTTCTTTATTGCCCACCAAGCTTTGTATTCAACTTCCACAGGGAGATGGCATGCTTTGCCATAGACAAGACGATAGGGAGACATGCCAAGAATAGTCTTATAAGCTGTTCTATATGCCTACAATGAATCATGAAGCCTAATAGACCAATCCTTTCTGCTGGAATTCACCACTTTCATCAATATGTTCTTTATTTCCCTGTTAGCTAGCTCAACTTGCCCGGAAGTCTGAGGATGATAAGGTGTAGCCACCTTATGCTTCACTCCATACTTGGATAATAGAGGTTCAAAAGGTTTGTTGCAAAAATGAGCACCTCCATCACTGATTATGGCTTTGGGCACCCCAAATCTTGAGAAAATGTTCTCTTTAAGAAACTTGAGAACCACCCTGTGATCATTTTGTTTACAGGGGATTGCCTCAACCCACTTAGAAACATAATCCACCCCCACCAAGATGTAAGAATTACCAAAAGACATTGGGAAAGGTCCCATGAAGTCAATGCCCCATATATCAAATAGCTCAACTATTAGAATGGGGTTCATAGGCATTTGATTTCTTTTTGTTAGCTTTCCAAGCCTTTGGCATCTATCACAACTCCTACACATGATGTGAGCATCTTTGAAAAGAGATGACCAAGTAAACCCTGATTGCAATACCTTCATGGCTGTTTTCTGAGAGGCAAAGTGGCCTCCACATGCATTCTCATGACAATGAGATAGAATCCCTTGCTGCTCATCTTCAGGGACACACTTCCTTATAATCTGATCTGCACAATACTTAAAAAGAAAGGGCTCTTCCCAGTAATAAGCATGAATTTTGGCAAAGAAGTGCTTCCTGTCCTGTGCATTCCACTCACTTGGAATTTCACCAGTTACTAAATAATTAGCAATATGAGCATACCAAGGAGTTTTCACTAGGAACATGAGTGATTCTTCAGGAAAATCACCATTAATAGGCAAGTGATGGGAATTATGTGCTATAACTAACCTTGAAAGGTGGTCAGCTACCACATTCTCCACTCCTTTCTTATCTTTGATTTGGAGATCGAATTCTTGTAACAAAAGAATCCATCTAATCAACCTTGCTTTTGCATCTTGCTTTGTCAATAAATACTTCAAGGCTGAATGGTCAGTGAAGACAATGATGAAAGACCCCACTAAATAAGAACGAAATTTGTCCAAAGCAAATACCACAGCTAACAATTCTTTCTCTGTAGTTGTGTAGTTCCTTTGAGCTTCATTCAGTGTTTTACTTGCATAGTAAATCACATAGGGCTTCCCATCTTCTCTTTGGCCAAGCACAGCTCCTATAGCAAAGTCACTGGCATCACACATCAGTTCAAAAGGTAGTTGCCAGTTAGGGGCTCTCACTATTGGAGTTGTTGTTACAAATTTCTTCAATTGATCAAAGCTATTTTGACACCTTTCATCCCATATAAATTTAGCATCCTTAGCTAACAGCTCACAAAAAGGTTTTGAGAGACTTGAAATACCTTTTATAAACCTCCTATAGAACCCTGCATGGCCAAGGAACTGCCTTACTCCTTTTACAGTTGTTGGGGATGGTAATTTGACAATAAGCTCCACCTTTGCTTTATCAACTTCAATCCCCTTTTCAGAGATGATATGGCCAAGGACAATTCCTTGACGTACCATAAAATGGCATTTCTCCCAGTTGAGGACCAGGTCTTTTTCAATGCATCTGTGAAGAACTGCTTCCAAATTAACTAAGCATTCCTCAAATGTACCTCCATATACGGTGATGTCATCCATGAAAACCTCCATAATTCGCTCCACCATATCACTGAAAATACTCAACATACATCTTTGAAATGTAGCAGGTGCATTGCATAAACCAAAAGGCATTCTCCTGTAAGCATATGTTCCAAATGGACATGTAAAAGTGGTCTTTTCCTGATCTGCCACATCAATTTCAATCTGAAAATACCCTGAATACCCATCCAAGAAACAATAGAATGGATGTCCAGAGACTCTCTCCAGCACTTGCTCAATAAATGGCAATGGAAAATGATCTTTCCTAGTTACAGCATTCAACTTTCTATAATCAATACACACCCTCCAACCTGACGTGAGGCATGTAGTAATTTCTTCTCCTTTTTCATTCTGAACCACTGTGATTCCTGACTTCTTTGGTACCACTTGAGTAGGACTCACCCAAGTGCTATCAGATATAGGGTAAATGATTCCTGCTTGAAGTAGCTTCAGCACCTCAGCTCGCACCACATCTTGTAGATGAGGATTCAATCTTCTTTGAAATTGACGAATTGGCTTTGCTTCCTCCTCCATATATATATGATGAGTACAAACTAAAGGACTAATGCCTTTCAAGTCAGATATTTGCCATCCTATTGCCCTCTTACACCTCTTGAGAACTTCCATTAAACAATTCTCTTGATGACTTGTCAGAGATGAAGATATCACAACAGGACATTGATTATTTTCTTCAAGATATGTATATTTCAGCTCCACAGGTAAAGGCTTCAGATTGAGTTTTGGAATTTCTTTTTCAACAGCTGCCTCTTCTTCTTTATTGAACAAAGGTAGAATCTCTTCTATCTTTCTCCAACTTTGTAGAGTAGCAAGCACAGTAGGAGATTCAGACAAACCTTCCTCAAAATCCACAAGACTTTCATTCAACTTGTCTTGCATATTTTGATTACAGTGCTCCTCCACCAAAGTGTCAATAATGCACAGCTCTTCAGGACCCTCTTCTTCTTTCGGAGTGATTTGCTTTTTAGACATATAGAAAATATTGAGATCCAGTGTCATGTTGCCAAAAGTGAGTTGCATCAGCCCATTCCTGCAGTTGATGATTGCATTTGAGGTAGCAAGAAATGGCCTTCCAAGGATGATAGGAACTAAATTAGCTTCCTTTACAGTAGGATCTGTATCAAGAACAATAAAATCTACTGGATAGTAGAAATTATCCACTTGAACCAAGACATCCTCAATTACCCCCCTTGGAATTTTTACTGATCTATCTGCTAAAGATAGAGTGATTGTTGTTGACTTCAATTCTCCAAGTCCCAATTGCTTGTAGACGGAATAAGGGAGCAAATTCACACTTGCTCCCAAGTCTAACAAGGCTTTCTCCACTACCTTTCCTCCAATCATGACTGAAATGGTAGGACTTCCCGGGTCTTTGTACTTCAAAGGAGACTTACATTGTAAGATTGCACTTACTTGCTCAGTCAAGAAGGCTTTCTTGTTTACAATCAACCCTCTTTTGATAGTACATAAATCCTTTAGGAATTTTGCATACGTTGGAACTTGTTTAATCATATCCAGCAATGGGATATTTACTTTCACTTGCCTCAATACTTCAGGGATTTCAGCTGCATTTCTAATCCCCTCTTTCCCATGTAATGCTTGAGGAAAAGGTGGAGAAGTTGACTTCTTCAGCCTTTCTTCCTTCAGAAGTTCCTTCTCTGGAATTGCATTCATTGTTGAATCAGAGTCCTTCTTTTCTTCACTGATCTCACTATCTTTACTTTCCATTTCCTTCCCTTTCTTTATCTCTTCTTCTTTCTCAACATGTGGCTCGAGTGTTGGCTTCTCAATTTTTTTACCACTCCTTAGAGTGATCAAGGCTTTGACATCTTTCACCTGTGATAATTCTCCCTCTTGGCTTTCCACTTCATGGACACCTTTGGGGTTTTGGTGAGGTTGAGAAGGAAATCTTCCCTTTTCTTGCAGTGTATTCAAATTTGTAAGCCTTGAAATTGAATACTGGATGTTATCAAACTTTTGGTTCATATCATTTTGCATTCCATCCATCCTTTTATTCAACATACTCTCCACTCTATCAATTCTTTGATTGATTTGAGCATTGGTGGCTTCTTGGTTTCCAACAAAATCTCTCACTACCTTGCTGAGATTAGCCATTGCTTGTTCAAGACTTGAAGATTGTTGAGATAGTGGATCCGGTTGTTGGTATTGAGTTGCTCTGGCCTTCCATGAGAAATTTGGATGATTCCTCCAACTTGAGTTGTAGGTATTTCCATAAGGCGCATTGTTATTGGGCTTAAATTGTCCAAAAACATTTTCTTGATCTCTATACATCTCCCTTTCACATGAAATTGCAAGGCATTCCTCCACCAAGTGTTCATAAGATTGACAATTGGGACACAACTTCACTTGCACTGGTGCTTCAGCAACAGCTTGCACTTCATGTATTCTTTTTAGCTCCAGCTCCTCCAATCTTCTTGTCATAGCTGCCAACTTTGCTTTCATATCATCATCTTCTTTCAAGGTATACATCCCAGCCTTTGCATTGAAAGCATTCAGTTGAGACTTCATTTTTCCCACTTCTCCTTTGGTTGGTTCATCCCATCCCCTTGAAACTTCAGCTACATAGCTCAAGAAAACCATAGCTTCCTCTAGATTTTTGCTCATGAAATCTCCTCCACACATTGTCTCGAGGAGTTGCTTCATTAAGGATGACATCCCATCATAGAAATAACTCACCAATAGCCAAGTATCAAAGCCATGGTGAGGGTAAGCATTTATAGCTTCCATATATCTTTCCCAACACTCATAGAATTTCTCATTCTCTTTAGCTGAGAAGTTTGAAATTTGCCTTTTTAAGCCATTTGTTCTATGAGTAGGAAAAAATTTCTTGAGGAATTCAGCTTGTAAATCAATCCAAGAACGGATACTCCTTAGCCTTAAAGAATTAAGCTAAATTTTGGCCTTATTCTTTAAAGTAAAAGGAAATAACTTAAGCCTCATCAAATCAATTGAAGCTCCTCCCTCTTGGAATGTATTACAAACATCTTCAAATTCCTTGATGTGTGCATACGGATTCTCACTTTCCATCCCATGGAAAGTTGGTAGAAGTGAAACAAGATACGGTCTGATCACTAGCTGCTCGGTAGGGGGCACTATACATGATGGTGCACTCATACGAGGTGGATGCATTCGGTCCCTCATTGATCTGAATTCATTGAAATTGTCTTGACGACCTTGGTGACTATGCTGATCTTCAAGTGCAGCTTCCATGATATTCAAGCTCAATTCGAATTCTTTTCTCTGAGGTGTATCACACTTAACAAGCCTTCCTCCACTATCTCGTATCCACTTTGGCATACACAACTAGTATCTATCTGCAACTTAAATGAAAATAAAAGACAACAAAAGAAACAGGGCTACAACAACAAAATTAAACTAGACTAAATTTTAAAAGATAAACTTGGATTATGAATAAATAAAGAAAGAATGAGAATTAGTAAAGTGAAAGAAACGTTACCAACTAGTGATGAAAATCACAAGTGCTAAAAAATAATGGTATCACTATAAACTTGACACCTTCCCCGGCAACGGCGCCATTTGATTCATGCCCAATTGGTGTCTCAGCTGATTCGTATCCAGCTGGTGCTCCTTGATTGAGGGAGTAATCAACAAAATTTATAACCTATAACACCATATACTAGGGTAGCAAAGAAAAAGCTACTATAGTATAACGGCTCTAGGATCGTTCACTGCGAAGGATTAGCAAGCTATCAATGATACCAACTCCAAGTGAATTGGTCTTGTTTCATTTCAAGGTTAGCTTAAGAAATAAAACACAAACTTTGATTGGTAAAGATTTAGACTTAAACTAACTAGCACAACAAGTAATAGGAATAACTTAGGAAGAAAAACATTCCTTGGAGAATTAGGTTCACTGGGGTGGTTCCTCATGCAAAAAACATAGCTCCGGTCAGATGGTTCATTTTCTCACATTAGAGATTCAACATATAGTCAAATCTCTAACCGGTGTTATACAGATACATCCTTCAATTAGATTTCACTTTAATTCTCTCACTGATACAACTTGCAATGGTTTAAGCCTCTCACTAAGCCTTAACCATTCAAGGTGATCTTTAACCTTGGATTACCCGTCAAAAGCTCGCATGAGAGATAACTAATGGATGTCTCCTTGGAGTCAAAAGCTTATCAAGTGTTGGCTATTCTAGAAAATCCTACCCTAAAGTCACCTCCCAGAGGCTCGCAAGGGGTAAACTAGTGCATTTCCATGGTTGGAAATCACTTGCCTTACCAAGTGTTGGCCCAGGTGACTCTAAGGCGTTTTAAGTTAACTAAAAACATAGAAATCACTAAAGGATTTCACTTCCTCTTCATTAATGGCTGAAACCACAAAGCTTTGCATTCTTGCACTTGGAACCTTCCCCAGCAACCTTAGCTCCAAGGAACTAAAGGTTTAGTTACTCATTCTCTGGGGAAAATTCCTCAGAGAGTTCATAACTTAGTAAGAAAATGAAAATACGAAGTGAGAAGGTAAGGCAATACAAAGAACTGAACTTTACTTGCTTACCCAAAACTTTACAAAATGATCTCCTCTCTGAGAACAGGCTCCCGAGAGGTATATATATGAACATAATATAAAACTAATTATTACATAGATATTTTCTCTTTTTTACTAACTTAAAAGCTAAGGAATCTTGTCATTGGTGGCTTACAAGGAGTATTTTGGGATTTAGACAACAAAAATCTAATGTAAAATATCTCCCAATGTCGGTAGCAAATATCGGGATGCTCCAGGAACCATTTCGCAAGAGAAAAATGGTGTCTGCGAGATTTTGCAGACATTCACAAGGGCTGCGAAATCATTTCGCAACAAAAGGCTCTTCTCGCAGGGCTGCGAAGTTGGCTTCCAACTTGAGGTTCTCAACTTCCAGCTTGCAGCATATATCGGGCAACTTCAGGAGGAAATACACCACACTATTCAAAAAGGCTGCGAAATCACTTCGCAACAAAAGGGTGATTTCGCAACACTTTGCAAAATGCTTCCTTCAACTGGGAGTAATTGGCTTGCAATGATTGCAACTTCTTCGTTTCAACTCTGAATTGCGCACTGTTTGAAGCATTGGATTGTTGACTTCCTGAGCTTTGAAATGGTATATAGCATACATCAATTGGACTTCATAAAGTGCTCCAAAAGTGGCTTCTACGACTATCATCAAGAATATGCTTCATGGCAGATTCTCTTTATTTTTTCTCCTTGCATTCCGGATTTACTCTTGACAAATGACTTCCAAGCTTTACCCAAAATTCCTCATAACTCTCCTCAATCTTGAATTGCTTTGGTGATCAAATTACTAACAAAAACACCAAAACTTACACAAAGTGATTAAAATTGCTTCCAAGGGTCCTTAACATGCCAATTGAGTTAAAAGGCCAAAACTACTACTCAAAAGTGTTTAAAAGGATTAATTATAAGCTATCAAATAGCACTTTTTGAGTAGTAATCATATAGGTTCAACAATGAAGATTTAATCCATAAAAAGTCAATAGAAATGATAGTCAAGTTCCATTAATGGCTTTAGACACTATGGGTCTTCACCTTGAGTCACTTTCCAATGGCTCGTACATGATAACTAATGGTCTGATGTGGATCTAGCAATAAGTATCCACAGAGACCTAAAGCTTATCATGTATTGGCCATTCAAAGTGATTCTAAGGGATTTAAAGCAAAACTTTAGATTTAGAAGCCATTTATGAACTCCAACTACCTGTATTTAATGCACAAAAGTTTTCCACTTTAGCATTTGGACTTTTCACCTAGCTTTCTTCACTCCAAGAAACCAAAGGTTTAGCCTCTCATCCTCGGGGAAAACATCCTCAGAGGTTGTTTGGTTTCCAAGAAAAAGAAAATAGTAGAGAGAAAAGGAAAGCAAAGAGAGCCTTGTATTTTACTAAGTGTAAAACATAACATATGTTTCGAGAGATGATTTCCACCCCTCTTATAGTCTTTACAAAGCAAAGCCTGTGATTGGCTAAATACAGGGATAAGAAAGGAATTTACATCAAAAAATACAAAAGAAAATATCTAATGTGGAGTCGGCAGAATAGAGGAGATTTCGCACCAAAGACCCATGGGCTGGTGCGAAATTCGCACATGCTTGGGCTGCTGTGTGAAATTCGCACTTGCTTGGGCTGTTGTGCGAAATTCGCACATGCATGGTTGGTTGTGCGAAATTCGCACATGCATGGTGCAGTTGTCTTCTGAAGGCCATATCTTCCTCATTTCAGCTCCAAATCGTACACAGTTTGAAGTGTTGGATTATTGACTTCCTGAGCTTTGAAATGGTATATAGCATGTAGAAAATGGACTTTAGAAAGTGCTCCAAAAGTGCGAAGGAAGACTATAGCTGTTGTCCTCTATTTTCTTCACTCTGTTTTCCTCTTTGCTTCTCTCCTTTACTTGGCTTGTCTTAATGATCCAAAAAGCTCTCAAAACACTAAAACTAGCCACAAATATGATTAGAAGTCATTGCTAGGTCTTAACATGCTAATGGGAATAAAGATGAAGAACTACTACACAAAAGTGCTTAAAACATAATGAATTAAAAGCGTAAAATAACACTTTTTGGGTAGTAATCAATAATAAAACCATGAATTATTCAATTTGTTTTGTCACAATATTTTTTCTTTGAATCAAAACTATTTAGATTAACACAAATAAAAATATAATTCTCACTCAACTCTTTATTTATTGAAATTCTCTCTTATTTTTATTTTTATTTTTTTCCCATGCCTTCCAAGATCTTCCCTCCCTTCCAAGTTCTATCCTGTCTTGACTCTTGACCACCTGTGCTAATTTGTCCTCAATGTCTAAAATCCAAATATCTATATATATATATATATATATATATATATATATATATATATATATATATATATATATATATTTTTTAATTATCATTTATCTCAAAATTTGGTATTAAATATTAAAAAATTTCTATGTAGTTATCTTCTACTAAGGAAAGAATTAGTATGAAACCTCCACTCAACACATAGTCTTAATTTTAAAATTTTAATTATAAGAAAAAAATTAATAAAATAAATTTTTATTTATAATTATAATTTCATTTTATATAATTTTTTTTAAAGAAGTTAATTTTAATATAAAAAAAGATTTCCATATATTTCTCATAAACTTACTATTTTTATTAAAATATTTTTATCTTAATTATCTTAATTAACATAACTCATTATAATTTGATTTTAAACAATAAATGAAATATTTATAGATTTATGATTAAATATAATTTCACTTTATCTTTAAAATATCGTATAACTATTTAACAACAACAAACAACAACAACGATATTAAAAAGATTTCCATATATTTCTCTTAAATATAAGTTTAATTGATTTGAGGTTAGAAAATATATATATATATATATATATATATATATATATATATAATTGAATAGAGGAAAAATTTATTCTAAGATTCTTAGCCAAGGCAAAAGAAAATTTAATCAAAATGGATTCACTGTTATGAAATGATACCCATAGTGATAATTTTAAAATAGAATAATAACAAAATAAAGCAATAAAATAATAAATAAAATAATAGGCAAAAGTATTTACATGATAAAACCCTCTTAATTATAAAGGAAACCTACATGGGGCAAGACTGAAAAATATCCATTATATAAGGACAAAATTACAACATTTCTCTCAATTAGGAGGATAAAACATAAAAGCCTACTGATGAAAGCCTTTGTTTCGGGATGAATGGTATAGTGTGAAAGCCTTTGTATAATCTACACAATCTCAAGTCAAATTACATTCATGTGATCAAGTGGAGTTGATATACATTTGTGTGATAATATACTATAATATTAGTAATAGTTGGACTATTAATCTATATTATATAGTAGACAACATCTAATTTGACTTGAGATTGTGTAGATTATACAAGTGGACTACAATATTAGTATATTACTAATACCATTGTATTAATGCACATGAATGTATATCAACTCCACTTGATCACATGAATGTGGTATATTAGCACATTTGATCACATGAATGTAATATATTAGCCTTGCCCTTAACTAGATGATGAGTAATAACCATTATGGGAGCCCAACTAGTGTTTTCCTCTCTACATGGATATATATATATATATATATATTAGCACACTTGATCACATGGATGTAATATATTAGTCTTACCCTTAACTAGATGATGAGTAATAACCATTATGGGAGCCCAACTAGTGTTTGCCTCTCTACATGGATGGACCGTTTAGGTAATATAAATTGTTAAGATTTCCTTACTAGGATTGTTATTGCAAAAGGTACTCTAATAGAAGAAAAATAATCAAATAGGTCGGTTGTCATAAATGTTGCACACAAGCCAGATGTTAGACTCCCACTTCCAAATCCATATGAAATTATCAATGTTGGGAATTCAATTGGCTTTGAACTTGATTGGCCAACAAACCTTGTCATACTTGAAAATAAACATCCTCAGGTATGTCATTTTATTCTTATAGTAAATTCGATTGTAACTTGGTATTTTATTGTTTAGAAGTATACATTACTAAAATTCCTTCCCTTTTCATAGGTGTTGGATAAAAGAAAGAAGAAGATGGTCAAGACACCAGCTATTCAACAATCTAAGACTCAAAATTATTCAACCATTAAAAATTTTCAAAAATTTATGAATAGTTGTCTTCGTAATGAGAAAACATACCTAATACAACTCCCCACTTCATATTTGGTGTGGAATGTCAAACGTATATATCTACAAAGGATTGTGAATACACTATTTCATCTTTAGACATGCCATCAAACTATATCTCCTTCTATTTATGGTGTGCACCTTTTATTTTCATTTGCTTATATTTTATTTTTTTAATATGAGTTGTCCATGTTGTAAGGGATAAAACTAATGACAACTTTCTTTTAGTGTTTTGATAATAGGTAGATGTATGATCAACTATATGTTGCCAAAAAAAAAATCACAATTTATATTTGTTAATCCTTTTACAATATCACGAGTAGGATTCATTACTCCCCAAACAAATAAAATAGCACAATTGTTATCAAAAGCACTTACTAGAATGTCATGATGTTGAATATTTTCTTATGCCCTACAACGCCGAGTAAGTCATGAATATTGTACTTTAATTTGATGTTTTATGATTGATTTATGTTTCTAACTAGATGATACTTTTGTTTTTAATGTTTTAGCTTTGACGGAGTCTTAATAGTGATTGAGCCAAGGAAAATGATAGTTTATTATCTTAATACTATGCATCAAAAACCATTTAACGACTTGAAGGATATCGTAAACATGTAATCTCTTCCTATTTTTTTCATAGTAATATTTTTTTTAAAAAAAAATATTACATTCATCTCAAATACAATTTTTTTTATTTGTATATATTAAAAAACATATAACATATACCTATTTTTTAAAAATACTCATTGAACTTCTTTACATAGGGCTCTTAGAATCTTTGGAAAGAAAACATCAAAAAGGGAATCATCTTGACAATTAGTGAAGGTGACATTCAAAATTTTGCTTTACATATTCAAGTTATAAATCTACATCATTTATATATAAGAGTACTAATATTATTTATTTTATAATTGATTAATTAGTGTCCAAGATAAGAAGAGGGGTTTGAATGTGATTACTTTGTTATGAGGTTCATTAAAGAGATAATTGTTTATTTTACAATTATTACATGAAAAGGTTTTATTCATTTAATTAATTCTACATAGTTTCCTGCTTCCAATTATTGTATATATTAATGTTATTTTCTCATTTGATTTTAGTTTGATAATAATAATTAAAAAAATTCTCAAGTAAACTCAACGAAATCAAAGGAGGATGGACTACTTTTGTGTTACAACTAATCATGAATCACCAAGCATGTTGATGCATCATGATCATGCATGATAATTCCCTTAGCCACTACATGAATTTTTCATAGGCATTTCTTATTCTTTGCACAATGTTTCTATATCAAAATAGGAAAAAATAGGACTTAGATTTGTTCGTTTATGATAACATCAATTAATCTTTATTTTCAGTAAAAACTCATTAAACTATGAAATATAGGTATACACTCTTAGGAGGATGGTGTGTAGAATAAAAATGAGAAGGAAGAAATAAGATTTTGGGCTTTTAGATGCAACTATTATGTTATATATTGTAGGACATAAACATTACTTTAATTGAAAGTGAAAATTTTGGGTTTTGGATATGACTTTTGTGTCACTTTATAGGTAATCGGTTTTATGCATAAGAAATGCAGCTATACATGAATCTTAGGATGTTTGACGTTTATAAATCATGTTTAAATGTGAATTCACTCTTTGCTTTTAGTTTTGGTGAGTTCAATGTGTTGAATGCACTATTTTTTTTATGAACATTTGGTGTACAAATATTATTAGACAATAAAATGTATTATAAGTTAATCTATAAGCATTAAAAAAATATAAGTTAAATGTAATATGATTATTATATTTATGGATAAAATATAAGCAGGTTAATCTTATATATTAATCCATAAGCATTACAAAAATATATAGGTTAATAAGCCAATAGCGACCATATATTTTATGATCATTTACAATGATATGATACCATGACTAAAAAAAGATGCATTTAATATGACTCCATATATATATATATATATATATATATATATATATATATATATATCTTGTATAGCTCAATAGCAAAATAAGTATCACTAGAAATATATAGTGTCACTTCTAAATACTTTACTACTGATATTCTTATGGTATCACTTTCAAATGCATCACAATTTATCTACTTTGCTGTCACATTCAAACATGTCGACAATCAATACTGTCTATGGATAAGGTGATGTTATATTGTAGCAATACTGAATGTTTATGGTGGCTCATTTTAAAAGTCACCATACATCTTTTTTTTTATAGTGTTTTTCCACCTTTATCTTATCGAAGCAAGAGAAAGTTGATTTAGATAATATATATATATATATATACACAAAATTCCTAGTCGTTTTCCCCAATAATGCATCTGAGTGGCATCTTCCATGTTATTTCACTTTTCCACTAAAGACAAAATCAATTATAGATATAATCTCATACACTACAAGAAAAAAGGTCTTCATTGACAGTTTTTCATTGTCAAGATAAGGTATATCTGTTAAAGGAGATCAGTATTCACAAATGTTATCTATGCCAGTGTCAAGAAATGATAAAAGCTACCTTAACATATGCATGAAATAAGGTAGGCCTCATTTCTATTAATGTAGGAATCTTATTAATATGACATATGTTAATGTTTCTTCCACGTCAGTCAATGTTAGGTTAAACATATGTGAAGGTTGACTCATTGTTTTGTCAAGATTATATTCAATATATGTTAAGCTTAAGTATGATATATGTCAATGTTGTTGTATATGCTTTTAATTTAATTTACACATAAGTCAAGGAATTTTTATTTTTTTTTTAAAGTAGAAATTTTAATATGTTAAGGTTCCTTTATTCTTATGTCAAATACTACAATGTCTTTTATGTCAAGATTTCTTTATTCATATAAAGGAAATTGTTTTATTTCATATCAAGGTTGCATATGGAACATGTCAACAACCTAATCTGTTGCCCAAATAATCTACATAAAAATTGAACCTATTATGTATATATATATATGGATAAACTACATGAATGTATAAAATATATTTTTTTTAAAATATGAACATGTAGGCAAATATATTGACAAAAAAAAAAAAAAAAAACCTTAATATCCTTGCATAATCTTGTATTATCATCACATACATCCAAAAAAAGGCAAATATGTACCCAAAAATCCAATAGTTATACATGTTAAATATAATGTATGCATGATCTTATGCCTTTAAAAGTGTTGTAATTGCTGCAAATGCCACCTAACCTTCTACAAGTAGGAAAAAAACATTAGTATATGTTTATATTTGAAAGATTAATAAAATGATATAAATATATATCCAAATGTATTCCCAAACAACCTAACAACTATATATAATCTTGTTATTTTGTCAAATATATATGAAAAAATGATAGATATTTACCCAAAAATAACCAAATATCAAGTAGTTGTACATGATAACAAAAATTTATGAGTGATCTTCTCCTCTAAAAACTGCAGCTACTGCAAATGTTACCTAACCCCAGGCAAGAAAGAAAAAAGTAACATTATTTTATGTTTGTATTGAAAGTTCATTAAAAATATATAAATATGCATCCTAAATATATCGAAATGTATCCACAAACAACCTAGCAAGTATACATGATCTTATACCATTATTGATTCGTGCCCAGTAGGGTATTTTAATCAAAAAATATTTATAAATCCTATGACCTCATACTAGCGTAGCAAAGCTACTATAGTATAGTAGCTCTAGGGTCGAACTCTGGGATGGGTTTTCACTCTACCAATGATACACTCAAGATTAGAAATTGAATCTGATGATTTCCTTTGTCAAAAACTTAAAGTTTAAAAGAAAATAAAATTTGTTTTAAAAATGGTGTTTGAAACTAAACTAACATAGAACTTGGTAAAAATGGAAGAAAGAAAGTCTCCCGGAGCTAAAGGTTGCTAGGATCAAGTTCAAAATGCAAAGTGGGAAATTCCGTATTTTTCTCCTCGTATTGGGGACAACAACATAAAGGATGGTTGTTTCCCAAACCGGTATAGGTTTAACAATGAAGATTTAATCAATAAAAAGTTAACAGAAATGGTAGTCAAATTCCATTAATAGCTTTAGACACTATGGGTCTTCACCTTGAGCCACTTTCCAATGGCTCGTACATGATAACTAATGATCTGATGTGGATCTAGCAATAAGTATCCATAGAGACCTAAAAGCTTACCATGTATTGGCCATTCAAAGTGATTCTAAGGGATTTAAAGCAAAACTTTAGATTTTAAAAACCATTTATGAACTCCAACTACCTGTATTTAAGGCACGAGAGTTTTCCACTTTTGCATCTAGACTTTTCACCTAGCTTCCTTTAGTCCAAGAAACCACAGGTTTAGCCTCTCATCCTCTGGGAAAACATCCTCAGAGGTTGTTTGGCTTCCAAGGAAATATAATTAAAATGAGAAGGTAAAGCAGAGCAAAAGCTCTATATTTTACTTCCTTGCAAAACTGTACAAAGGATTGATGATTGTTGTCCCTCTCCCTCTCCTGAGAACAGGCTCCCAAGAGATATATATAAGGAAACATTACAATAATAATAATAAAAAAAGTTATTTATCCTTTTTCCAAACTTAATAGATAAGGAATCCTATAATTGGCGGGTTACAAGGAGATTTTGGGGATTTAGACAACAAATATCTAAAGCAAAATATCTCAAAATATCCCAAAATATCGGTGGCAAATATCAGGAAGCTTCAGGAGAACACAGCAGCACTGTGCACAATGGCTGTTCTCCCATCCGGGTAGGCCATCAGATGATCCGGATATGTCCGTCCGGATTCCGGATGTTAACATCCGGGTGGAAAGTGCGCAGCAGCCGGGTGCAAAAATGGCGGCGTGCATCCGGGTGTAAATGGCGGCAGCCGGGTGGAATTCCTACCCGGATATGTTGCCCGGATGCCCTCCGTTGGTGTATCCGGACAACCGTCCAGGTATACTCCTTGCATGGATTCCAAAGAACTTTCCTCAATCTTGGATTGCTTTGGTGATCAAAAAGCTATCAAAACACCAATACTTAGCACAATTTGATTAGGATTGATTGCAAGGGTCCTTAACATGCCAATTGGAATAAAAATGGAGAACTACTACACAAAAGTGCTTAAAACATAATGAATTAAAGGCACAAAATAACACTTTTTGGGTAGTAATCACTCTCCCCAACTGACACATTGCTAGTCTCTTAGCAATGAAGGAGAGAAAAATAAAGAAAAATAGATAATATAATAATTTACAAAATCATGTTGATCACTCCAAAAAATAATCAAGTGGCATGATTGGATCAAACTCTCACATGGCAAGTCAAGGATATAAAACTCAATCATCAACAAGAGTCATCAAATAACTTACCTATCACAACATACAAAGAGTGGGCATTATGCAAATTTGAGCATCAAAATAATTTCCACTCCCAAAGGACCAACTCTTAATCTTCCACAAAAATCTAAGTGTTAAGGTGCTTAGTTTCCAGTTATAGTATGTCAAATTATATTCTCTCCCCAACTAAGGTTTTTCTCTAACTTTAGCAACACTAACCCCCATATAAAAGGCTAAGAACGCACCTTTTTTTTTTTTTTTTTTAAACTCCACCCATCCACCCATGTAACGAGTAGTGAGGTCGGTGACTCCCAACCAATAAAGGCTTAAGGCACCAGGCTTCAAAGATTTTCACCATATACCCCTTGGACCTTGCTCAGGTTTCAAAGAAAGTGAAGCAAAAAAAAAATTTCATAAGACACATTGGCCTTTTATAAGGTGTCCCAACACTAATAGAATGAGGTCAAAGGCACCAAGTCGAAAATTTCCTAAGTTTAGGGGGGGTGAGAAAGTTTTCTGTCTTATAACTAGAATCTAATGTGTTCAGTGTGTGAAAAGATTAGAGTGGAAGACTTAAGATTGAAATCAAAAGGAGCTCCAACAATTTATCAACTTTAATAAGCATAATACAAATTCTAAGGCTATGGCAATAAGATAAGAATTTAATTTCTCCCATTTACTTTTGATAATTTATCTTTGAGAAACAAAGAGAGTTTGCAAAAATTTGTTAGCAAAATAACCTAACCAAAAATTCAACAAATTACTTCCTCAACTCTCCCCCCCAACTAGGATGAACATTGTCCCCAATGTTCCAAAAGCAAGTGATAATAAAAGGGAGGAAGTGATAAGTGATTACTACTGATAGTAAGGGACTCTGAATGGACAGGAGAAACTACAAAGGCAATTTCGCACAAGGGGGTAGGGTGGTGCGAATTTCACACTAGAGAATTGAGTAGTGCGAAATTCCCTATGTCTTGGCTTTTTTTCCCTGTTTTCCCCTTGACTTCATTCTTCAAGCTTTCCTACCTGCATTTTAACACAAAAACCAATTCAAACCACATTAGAATGAAATTAAGGTCAAAAATAAAAATCAAAACATGCATATACACAAGAAAAAACACTAGATTAAACTAAAATCAACGCAAAAGAAAACAAAAAGAGGATAAACTGCTTAGTCTTTGAAGAGACTAAGTTCAACCATGAACGGAGTGTTTTCATGATAGAGGTAGATCAAGGAGGATGAATTCCTCCTTGTCTTGGGAAAATGATTCGATATAGGGCTTGAGACGATGCCCATTCATTTTGAAAGTTCGAGTGCTCTTGAAGTTGAGTAGTTCCACTACTCCATTTGATTGCACGTCATGAATTATGAAAGGACCCGTCCACCTTGATTTCAATTTTCCCGGAAAAAGATGAAGTTTAGAGTCATAAAGCAAGACTCTTTGTCCCTTGGTAAAATTCTTCTGATTTACTAACTGATCATGTCATTTCTTCAACCTCTCTTTTGCAATTTTTGAATTGAGGTAAGCATCATTCCTCATTTCCTCCAATTCGTTCAAATCCAAACATCTTTTTAACCCGGCTCTTGTCAAATCCATGTTGAGCTTCTTGATTGCCCACCATGCTTTATATTCAACCTCCACTGGGAGATGGCACGCTTTGCCATAAACAAGGCGATAAGGAGACATTCCAAGAATGGTCTTATAAGCGGTCCTATAAGCCCATAATGAATCCAGGAGCTTAATAGACCAATCCTTCCTATTCACATTCACCACCTTCATCAGTATATTCTTGATTTCCCGGTTGGCTAACTCAACTTGGCCACTGGTTTGAGGGTGATAAGGTGTAGCTACCTTGTGCTTGACCCCATATTTGGCTAGAAGAGTCTCAAAAGGCTTGTTGCAAAAGTGGGTTCCTCCATCACTGATAATGGCCTTAGGCACTCCAAACCTTGAAAAGATGTTCTCCTTGAGAAATTTGAGAACCACCTTATGATCATTGCTCCTACATGGGATTGCTTCTACCCACTTAGAGACATAATCCACTCCCACCAAAATGTAGGAGTGTCCAAACGACATTGGAAATGGTCCCATGAAGTCTATCTCCCAAACATCAAAGACATCCACTATCAAGATGGGGTTCAAGGGCATCATATTCCGGCGTGTTAGCTTCCCAAGCCTTTGACACCGATCACATCCCTTACACATAGAGTGGGTGTCCTTGAAAAGAGAGGGCCACCAAAAACCTGATTGGACCACTCTCATGGCTGTTTTCTGGGAAGCAAAATGACCTCCACATGCACTATCGTGACAATGGGATAGAATTCTTGATTGCTCTTGTTCAGGGAACACATTTCCTTATGATTTGATCTGCACAATATTTGAAGAGAAAAGACTCCTCCTAATAATAGGCATGGATCTTAGCAAAGAAATGCTTCTTGTCTTGGGCACTCCACTCACTTGGAACTTCTCCAGTAACCAAGTAATTTGCAATGTGAGAATATCATGGAGCTACCTCTATTGACATGAGAGACTCCTCAGGGAAGTCATCATTGATAGGTAGACCATGTGAGTCATGTGCTATCACAAGTCTTGACAAGTGGTCAGCTACCACATTTTCTATTCCCTTTTTATCCCGGATTTGGAGATTAAATTCTTGAAGCAAAAGGATCCATCTTATCAATCTTGCCTTGGCATCCTACTTGGTTAGCAAGTACTTCAAAGCAGAATGGTCAGTGAATACCACTATAAAGGACCCTACCAAATAGGCACGAAACTTATCCAAGGCAAAAACTACTGCCAACAACTCATTCTCAGTAGTTGTGTAGTTCCTTTAAGCCTCATTTAAAGTTTTACTTGCATAATAAATCACACAGGGCTTTCCATCTTCTCTTTGCCCCAAAACAGCCCCCATAGCAAAATCACTTGCATCACACATTACCTCAAAAAGTAATTTCCAATTTGGGGCTCTCACTATTGGTGTAGTTGTGAGGAATTGCTTTAGTTCCTCAAAACTCTTCTGACATTTCTCATCCCACACAAACTTGGCATCTTTTTCCAAGAGTTCACAAAGAGGTTTTGAGATTTTTGAGAAATCCTTAATGAACCTCCTATAGAACCCGGCATGTCCTAGGAATTGCCTAATTCCTTTAACATTTGTGGGAGGTGGCAACTTAACAATTAGCTCCACCTTTGCCTTATCTACCTCAATGCCATTCTTGGAGATTATATGTCCTAAGACAATTCCTTGTTGTACCATAAAATGGCACTTCTCCCAATTTAGCACTAGGTCTTTCTCAATACATCTTTGGAGAACAACTTCTAAATGCAACAAACACTCCTTATAAGAACCTCCATATGCAGTGATGTCATCCATGAAGACTTCCATGATGCGCTCCACCATATCACTGAAGATGCTTAACATACATCTTTGGAAAGTTGCAGGTGCATTACATAGACCAAAGGGCATCCTCCTATAGGCAAAAGTACCGAAGAGGCAAGTGAAGGTTGTCTTTTCTTGATCTTCCAAATCAATCTCTATTTGGAAGTACCCCGAGTAACCATCCAAAAAACAGTAGAAAGGATGCCCTGAGATTCTCTCAAGGACTTGGTCCATGAAAGGCAATGGGAAATGGTCCTTCCTAATCATTGAATTCAACCTCCTGTAGTCTATACACACCCTCCATCTTGAGGTAAGACGTGTAGAGACTTCCTCCCCTTTCTCATTCTGGATCACAGTAATTCCAGATTTCTTTGGGACTACTTAGGTTGGGCTCACCCACAAGCTATCTAAAATGGGAGATATGATCCCTGCTTGAAGTAGCTTCAGAACTTCACCCCTTACCACCTCTTGCATGTGAGGATTCAACCTCCTCTGGGGCTGCCTCACTGGTTTTGCATCTTCCTCCATGTAGATATGGTGGGTGCATAACAAAGGGTTAATCCCTTTCAGATCAGAAATTTGCCATCCAAGGGCCTTTTTGCATTTTCTGAGGATTCCCAAAAGACTATCCTCTTGATCACTTGTGAGAGATGAAGAAACTACCACTGGACATTTCTCATCTTCCTCCAAATATGCATACTTCAAATCAATAGGAAGCGGCTTCAAAACTAGCTTTGGAGGGTCCTCGCTAGCTGCTCCTTGTGAGTCCTCGTCATTGAACAAGGGTAAGATCTCTTCCCTTCTCCTCCAAGGAGACATGATGGCTAACACATCAGAGGGTTCAGGTAACCCTTCTTCAAGCACTCCAAGGCTTTCATTAAAGTTCTCTTCTAAATTCTTATTACAATGCTCTTCAACCAAAGTGTTGATCAAGCACACCTCCTCAAATCCTTCCTCCTCTTCGGGGTGAAGATGCCTCTTGCATAGGTGGAATATGTTTAGTTCCAAGGTCATGTTTCCAAATGTGAGCTGCATCACCCCATTCCTACAATTGATGATGGCATTGGAGGTAGCTAAGAAAGGTCTTCCAAGGATGATTGGCACATAATTTGCTTCCATAACAGCGGAATCAGTATCAAGCACCATAAAATCCACGGGATAGTAGAATTTGTCCACTTGAACTAGAACATCCTCTATCACCCCCCTTGGGATTTTGACTGACCTATCAGCTAAGGAGAGAGTGATGGTTGTGGGCTTCAATTCTCCAAGTCCCAGTTGCTTATGCACAAAGTATGGGAGCAAATCCACACCTGCCCCCAAGTCTAGTAAAGGCTTCTCCACATGTGTCCCTCCAATGTTGACTGAAATGGTGGGACATCCCGGATCTTTGTACTTAACTGGAGACTTACTCTAAATGATGGCACTTACTTGCTCAGTGAGGAATGCCTTCTTTGTCACAATTAACCTTCTCTTGACCGTGCACAAGTCCTTTAAAAATTTTGCATTTGTGGGGACTTGCTTGATCATATCAAGTAAGGGTATATTCACCTTCACTTGTCTCAAAACTTCAAGAATTTCTGATGAATTCTTGATTTCCTTCTTTCCATGTAAAGCTTGAGGAAAAGGGGGAGGCATATGTTTCTTCATCATATCCTCTTTAATCACTGTCCTTGGCTCTTCTTCAATGCTTGAATTAGATGCATTTTTCTTGCCACTCTTTTCTTCTTGGTTATTGCTCTCTTTAACCAAGGTTCTCCTTGACATGAGTTCTTCATCTTGCCTCACCTTAGGCAAGGGTTGATCAACCTCCTTCCCATTTCTCAAGGTGATCATAGTTTTGACCTCCCTCAACTTTGAAGACTCTCCATCTTGGGTTTCAACTTCATGAACACCCTTTAGATTTTGGCTTGGTTGAGAGGAAAACTTTCCTTTCTCATTCACTATGTTGAGGTTGGTAAGCCTAGAGATGGAGTATTGAATATTATCTATCTTCTGAGATAGATCATTTTGCATCCCATCCATTCTCTTAATTTGAGAACTCTCAACATTTTCAATCTTTTGGTGCAATTGGGAGTTGATTGCCTTTTGTTCACCCACAAAGTCACCCATGACTTTACTTAGGTTCACAATGGCTTGCTCCACTGAAGAGGTTTGTTGAGGTGCTTGGGTTTGGGCTTGTGGTTGATATGGAGGTGGCCTTGGTTTCCAAGAAAAATTTGGGTGGTTTCTCCAACTTGAATTATAGGTGTTTCCATAAGGTGCATTGTTGTTGGGCCTAAATTGTCCCACAACATTGGCTTGATCACCTAACATCTCCCTCACAACTGGGATGGTTGGGCACTCATCTACCACATGATCACATGATTGGCAAATGGTGCATGGCATGACATGGGCTTGTGTCTCGGAAATGGCTTGGACTTCATGCATTTTTTTCAACTCAAGTTCTTCCAACCTCCTTGCCATTGTTGCCACCTTAGCTTTCATGTTCATGTCTTCACTTAACATGTACATTCCACCCTTTGGATTTACAGGAGCTTTCATCCTTCCCATTTCTTTTGAGTTGGGCTCATCCCATCCTCTTGATACCTCAGATACATAACTTAAAAAGTCCATGGCTTTTTCCGGATTCTTACTCATAAAATCTCCCCCACACATGGTTTCAAGAATTTGCTTCATGGAGAAAGAAATCCCATCATAAAAATAGCTCACCAAGAGCCATGTATCAAAGTCATGATGAGGACAAGCATTGATGGCCTCCATATACCTTTCCCAACATTCATAGAACTTCTCATTTTCTTGTGCAAAAAAGTTTGAGATTTGTGTCTTCAACCCATTGGTCCTATGGGTGGGGAAAAATTTCTTCAAAAATTCGGCCTGAAGATCAACCCAATTCCTTATGCTCCTTGGCCTTAAAGAGTTAAGCCATATTTTTGCCTTGTCCTTCAAAGTAAAAGGGAATAGCTTGAGTCTCATCAAGTCTATTGAAGCTCTTCCCTCTCTAAAAGAATTACACACCTCCTCAAACTCCTTGATGTGGGCATATGGGTTCTCACTCTCCATTCCATGGAAATTTGGTAGGAGGGGCACAATATGGGGCCTTATAATCAGCTGCTCAAGATGAGGTACGATGCATGAGGGTGCACTCATCCTTGGTGGGTGCATTCTATCCCTCATGGATAGATATGCATTTGGATTATCCCCTTGAATGTGTTGAGAATTCTGATCCTCTTGTGGAGGGTCCATGATGTTTACACAAATATCCAACTCTGTGTCTTGAGGATTCTCTATCCTTACTAGTCTTCCCTCTTGGTCCCGAATCCAATAGGGCATGCACAAGTTACAACTTCCCTGAAAACAAAACAAAGACAACAAAAACAAAAGAAAGATAGAAGAAAGTTAAGGTTAGAAAGAAAATAAAAGTAAACTTAACAAAAGGAATTCTACAATTAAAAGAAAGAAAATGAAGTTAGTGAAAAAGGAATTCACCAAA
This sequence comes from Vitis amurensis, assembly GCA_037355405.1. NCBI lineage: Eukaryota > Viridiplantae > Streptophyta > Magnoliopsida > Vitales > Vitaceae > Vitis > Vitis amurensis. The sequence goes on from CM074688.1 coordinate 10,568,106, forward strand.
CTTGTGATGGAAATCACAAGTAGCCTCTAAAAAGTTGTATCACTGTATCGTGGCACCATCCCCGACAACGGCGCCATTTTGATTCGTGCCCAATAGAAAATTTTAATCAAAAAATATTTATAAATCCTATGACCTCATACTAGCGTAGCAAAGCTACTATAGTATAGCAGCTCTAGGGTCGAACTCTGGGATGGGTTTTCACTCTACCAATGATAAACTCAAGATTAGAAATTAAATCTGATGATTTCCTTTGTCAAAAACTTAAAGTTTAAAAGAAAATAAAATTTGTTTTAAAAATGGTGTTTGAAACTAAACTAACATAGAACTTGGTAAAAATGGAAGAAAGAAAGTCTCCCAGAGCTAAAGGTTGCTAGGATCAAGTTCAAAATGCAAAGTGGGAAATTCCGTATTTTTCTCCTCGTATTGGGGACAACAACATAAAGGATGGTTGTTTCCCAAACCGGTATAGGTTTAACAATGAAGATTTAATCCATAAAAAGTTAATAGAAATGGTAGTCAAATTCCATTAATAGCTTTAGACACTATGGGTCTTCACCTTGAGCCACTTTCCAATGGCTCGTACATGATAACTAATGATCTGATGTGGATCTAGCAATAAGTATCCATAGAGACCTAAAAGCTTACCATGTATTGGCCATTCAAAGTGATTCTAAGGGATTTAAAGCAAAACTTTAGATTTTAAAAACCATTTATGAACTCCAACTACCTGTATTTAAGGCACGAGAGTTTTCCACTTTTGCATCTAGACTTTTCACCTAGCTTCTTTTAGTCCAAGAAACCACAGGTTTAGCCTCTCATCCTCTGGGAAAACATCCTCAGAGGTTGTTTGGCTTCCAAGGAAATATAATTAAAATGAGAAGGTAAAGCAGAGCAAAAGCTCTATATTTTACTTCCTTGCAAAATTGTACAAAGGATTGATGATTGTCATCCCTCTCCCTCTCCTGAGAACAGGCTCCCAAGAGATATATATAAGGAAAAATTACAATAATAATAAAAAAAAAGTTATTTATCCTTTTTCCAAAGTTAATAGCTAAGGAATCCTATAATTGGCAGTTACAAGGAGATTTTGGGGATTTAGACAACAAATATCTAAAGCAAAATATCTCAAAATATCCCAAAATATCAGTGGCAAATATCAGAAAGCTTCAAGAGAACACAGCAGACTATGCAGAATGGCTGCTCTCCCATCCTAGTAGGCAGTTATCAGATGATCCGGATATGTCCGTCTGGATTCTGGATGTGAACATCCAGGTGGAAAGTGCGCGGCAGCCGGGTGCAAAAATGGCGGCGCGCATCCGAGTGTAAATGGCGACAACCGGGTTGAATTCCTACCCGGATATGTTGCCCGAATGCCCTCCGATGGTGTATCCGGACAACCGTCCAGGTATACTCCTTGCATGGATTCCAAAGAACTTTCCTCAATCTTGGATTGCTTTGGTGATCAAAAAGCTATCAAAACACCAAAACTTAGCACAATTTGATTAAGATTGATTGCAAGGGTCCTTAACATGTCAATTGGAATAAAAATGGAGAACTACTACACAAAAGTGCTTAAAACATAATGAATTAAAGGCACAAAATAGCACTTTTTGGGTAGTAATCAATTATCATATATATATATATATATATGAGATATTTACTAAAAAAAGAACCAAAAATTAAATAATTATGCATGATAACAAGAACTTATACATGATCGTGAACTCTAAAAATTGCAAGTGCTAAAAATGTCACCCAACCTCTTGCAAGTAAAAAGAAAAAAACAACAACAACATTACTTTATGTTTATGTTTCAAATTTTTTTAAAAAAAATATAAGCATGTGCCCAAATATATCCAAATGTATTCACAAAAAACCAAGCAACTATACATGATCTTGTACTCTTATCAAATATATATATATAATGGCATATATTTACCAAAAAATCTAATAGCTATACATGAATACAAAAACTTATACATGATCTTGTACTCTAAAAATTGTAAATGTTACAAATATCACCCAACCTCTTTCAAATAAGAAAAAAATAACATTAGTTTATGTTATATTTAAAAGTACTTATTAAAAGATATAAACATGTACCAAAATACATTTAAAAAAAAAAAACTAGCAATGAACTTTTAGGGAAAAAATATAGATAAGATATGTACCTAAAAATATCCAATAAAAGAAAAACTAATTGCAACTTTACATACATGATAGCAAGAACCTATGTTGATGTTGTATTCTCAAAATTCCAACTACTACAAATGTTATTCAACTTCTTGCAAGTAGATAAAAAAACTACTTTACTTTAAGTCTATATTTAAAATTTTACTAAAATGATATTAACATGTACAAAAATTTATGCAAAAAGAATCCAACAAACATACATAATAAAAAAAACATTAGTTGGTACTTTCATCAAATGTATCTTTTAAAAGATATAGGTATTTACCCAAAAGTATCCAAAACTTCAGCATCTATGCATGACAATAAGATCTTACGTATGATCTTGAAATCTCAAAATTGCAACAACTACAAATGTCACCCTATAACTTGCAAAGAGAAAATATGCAACATTAATTAAAATTTATGTTTGAGATTTTATTAAAAAATCATAAAATTCACATACCCACTATACTTGGTCTAAGATAAAAGTGCTAAAAAATGAGACCCATTCAGATCTCACTTCATCTAACTCAACTTGTGAATAGATTTTTTTCCCTTCAAACTAAAATATATGAGAAGAGAAAATATGTTAACGTGAAACATTAAATATATGTATAAGTTCTCATGTACTTATGAAAATACATAGGTAAATAAACCTAAGATGTTAGGAGACTTCTATTTGCAATTATGTCTGGCACGTATTGCATGACAAAATATCTACACATGACACCATCCAACTGTTTGGGCCCCTATGAGCAAAATTATATCAACAAAATTTCACGATCAAATATGACATCATATAAATTTGGTTAATTTTTTCATCCTTCACATTTAAAATTTAAAAAAATAATAAACAATGAATGACATAATGTTAGTTTCAAGTAAAATTTGCACCTAAATTAAGTCAATACATGTCTAGCATAATACCCTAAGCTCCCATTTTTACAACTTGGAGGGTTAAATTGGGTAAAATATAAGAATGTCAAATAACATGTATATGTGAAATATGGACAAAAAAAAAAAGAATAGATGAAGGTAATGATTAATTATATTTATTAAGAATAGTGATTAACTTTAAAAAAAAAAAGAATAGTTAACTTTTGTCTGTGTGAAAATATCCCTTAGAAAATATCATGACTTTTAAGACTTCATTAAGGTAAATCAATCAAGCTTCAAGAGCAATTATCGATAATATATTTGGAAATATGTAGTATTAGCATCCTTTTACATCTCATAGATTGACATTATAGAAGAGAAATTCAATTAGTAATTATAAGGAATAAATGTTTTACATATGAACAATTTGATTGAAGATGGATAAAAGAGTAAAGAGTTTAGATTAAAGAGAGAAAGAGAGAGAAAGAAAGGTTGTGCCTTACAAGAAATGTTTAAACTAAATATAGGATGTATATCAGACATACTAAGGCCAAAAGAAAGATATAAAGAACAACTCACACCTAAGTAACATGATCAAAGCTATTTGAATGAATCCTCATTGCTTCCTTACCCACACATACATCTAAATTGTTGTAAAGGATTGTAAATACTATGGGTTTGTTCTTTTTTAGTACTACTTCATTACTGTATATATTCATGTGACAGGAAGCCATATAGAATCTTTACATTTCAAAAATCAAGTAAACTTTAATTCAAGAAAGCAACTTAAATGTAGGTAAGTCTTCAAAAAGTTTAGAAGAAGAAAAAAATGTAACCTCAATAACTATCCACTTGAGCTCTTTTTTAGATCCTTTCTTCTTTTGAGATACAAAAATTTGAAACCCCCTACAAAAAATAAGATTACATTAGTGTTTATTTTGAGACATGAAAACTAAAATTATGGTAGACTTACATGTTCACAATATTTTTTATATCTTGGTATGTTTGTTGTAATAGCGAGTCTAAATAGTAGACTATTTGTGATTTGAGGTCAATTACAGCTAAAACCCAATGAAACCTACAATATATGAACATATAATTTAGATAAATAGCATTTATAAGGCTAAGAAATTTAAAAAAATTATAATTAACAACTTACCTTGGGTTATACGGAAGAAAAATTAGATCTGCCAATTTTGAGTCAATTAGGCGATCAACTATGAACCTTGCTCTTTTTTCAATTTGTGGGGCTATTGTTCCAGCCTTGGACACTAGTCCTAGATGAACAAATATAATTTTCTCACATAGTGTATCATCTAGATGTTCATGCAACCACCTAATGAAATATCACCCCGTTTAGAATTACTTAAAAAAAAAAAAAAAAAAAAAACGGCTTCTACTTATTTATATCATGAATGTAACATAAAGAATCTTTACATTTCAAAAATCAAGTAAACTTTAATTCAAGAAAGCAACTTAAATGTAGGTAAGTCTTCAAAAAGTTTAGAAGAAGAAAAAAATGTAACCTCGATAACTATCCACTTGAGCTCTTTTTTAGATCCTTTCTTCTTTTGAGATACAAAAATTTGAAACCCCCTACAAAAAATAAGATTACATTAGTGTTTATTTTGAGACATGAAAACTAAAATTATGGTAGACTTACATGTTCACAATATTTTTTATATCTTGGTATGTTTGTTGTAATAGCGAGTCTAAATAGTAGACTATTTGTGATTTGAGGTCAATTACAGCTAAAACCCAATGAAACCTACAATATATGAACATATAATTTAGATAAATAGCATTTATAAGGCTAAGAAATTTAAAAAAATTATAATTAACAACTTACCTTGGGTTATACGGAAGAAAAATTAGATCTGCCAATTTTGAGTCAATTAGGCGATCAACTATGAACCTTGCTCTTTTTTCAATTTGTGGGGCTATTGTTCCAGCCTTGGACACTAGTCCTAGATGAACAAATATAATTTTCTTACATAGTGTATCATCTAGATGTTCATGCAACCACCTAATGAAATATCACCCCGTTTAGAATTACTTAAAAAAAAAAAAAAAAAAAAAACGGCTTCTACTTATTTATATCATGAATGTAACATAAAGATTTACAATAAAATCTCACTAAATATAGAAACATATATAATTCATAGTCAACTCTTTTTCAGAAATTACATCCTTCATTTCAGTTGTCAAGAGGAAGGTTTGAAATTTCATCAAAAACATTGATTGGAAAGTCAACTTTGGGTATCGGTTTACCCTCCAACATTGCTGAAACTGTTTTAGAAAACAATTGTATATCTCTAGGATTCTCATATTTGATTTTCTTTGGGGATGCTTATATCTTCTTCATTTTATTCTTCCTCTTGCCAAAATCCTAAACACATAAATAGATGCATGACATTAAAATGAAAAATAAATAAACCAAGAGTGCAGGAAAATATAACTCAACTTTGAAAGTTTGGGTATAACGTTATTCACCTCATCATTTTCATCATTTATCACAAATGCAACAGGCCACAAAACCTCATATCCAACACCCTCCCTTATTGTACTAATGTTTTGAGAAAGTGGGAATGGAAGAAGTGCATTATGTTGAAGAGAGTAAAGGATGACCACTAATATATTAGTTCCATTAATGGAAATCTTTGAATCTCGCAAATAAGTTTTAAATGCAACAATGTTCTATTCAGTTTCAAGAGCTAATTTGCATTTATAAACCTGTAAAAACATATTTTCTAATCCTTAATCTTTCATTATAGTTATTTTATATATTGTTTTTATAAATTTAACTTGGGAAAAGCCATATATACCTAAGTTAGTGGAGAAGCTTTTCGAGTCCCTTTTACTAATAGGTTCTCCACATGAGCACTATAATGAGTCTTTTCTCATATTTCTTCATGGTCCAACAATTGTTTCCTTATGTTTGTGTTGCTCACTTCAGAGTGGGGTGTGAGGGGTTCTTTTTTTTCAACTTTCAAAGAAATGATCTCCTCTTCTAAGTTCTTTACTTTTTCCCTTAACATCCTTTAACATTCCTCTTCTTCAAGAGTTTTTGTGAGTTTTGGTGTGTTGAAGAATTGTTTGGTCTTTTTTTTCCCACATTTTCCTCTAACTCGTCTAGGATGCTCGGATGTGCCCAATGCTAAAGTGAGGATATCCTTTTGGCCAACACATATGATCTTCCCTTCCTCAACAACCTTTGCCAACTCATCCTCCAAAAAAATATAAGATGCTTCAAGAGTCATATTAAATAAATAAAAAAACAAATGAAATTGACTAAAACTAAGTATAGGTTTGACCACTTACAATCTTTTCCATTACAGGCCTCATAGCATCATCATATTCACCTTTTTTTCAATCTTGCTAGCTTCCACAAGACCCATCTATCAATAGGTTTCCTTAAACCTGTCTTTTGCATCTATCAAAAACCAAAAAAAAAAAACAAAAAAAAAGTGAAGTAATTAAACTTTACAAAAGTAAATGGCCAACAAAATAAAATACACTAATTCAACTTACCAATTCTTCTTGAAGTCCTGCATATCCTTTTTCTACTCACTCAATAAATATAAACGTATTTTTCCTTCCTTTCTTTTTATTTTTTTTATTTAACTTGAAACTCTGTTGACAACCTATTAGCCACTAACTTTCTCTAGTATTCAATTGGAATGTAATTATATTCAATTGGTGGTTGTAAAAGGTACTCGGGCTTATCCTTATAAGGTAGGATATACTCTTTCATCAATGTGTGACTGAATGGCCTAAAGCTAGTCCCAATTGATGATATGACGTTGTATTTGCTATTCTCATCAACCAAGAATACACCCTACAATATAAGATCTTGATTATTTAATAAGTATGTAAGGTCTACACAAAATATAGGAAAATAATTTCAATAGATTACTATATACCTTATAAGAAGATCTTGATTATTTAATAATCATGTAAGGTCTACACAAAATATAGGAAAATAATTTCAATAGATTACTATATACCTTAACGCAATCCCATAATTTCTCCTTCAATTCCATAAGCACTACTCTCCAATTAGTATGATATGATGGCACCATGGTTCGTGCTAGCACCCCTAAGTATGATACAAGCTGTACATATCCCTCACCCACTCCCTCACCGTCATCATTATATTGAATGTCAATTTTCACTCCACTACTCTTTTTAGCAATTTCAAATTTTATAGTTGGGCCTTTGAACCTTTTTGGTGAAGTAATCTTCTGTTTTCCTTCCTTTCCATCCATCTACATGACAATCAAATATACATATATATATATATATATATATATATATATATATATATATATATCTTACATTCAAAAGTAAAGCATGATATTTTAATAGTTACCTGCTCTTTATCTCTTCTTGGTTGAGACATTCGTAAAGATGTTGCACTTTTCGCCCAACTTCCCAAATAAGTAAGAATTATGCACTAATAAACAACACTTGAAAATGTATCTCAACTAAATCTAAAGAAATTAGTTACAAAATGATTTCATTTATAGGAATAAATCATTGTTGTACAAACTTTGCAATACATGAAAATTAATCTTAAATCTCAATATATATAAATATGATACTAACTGCATTTATTTAGAATAGCTTGGCAAGTATATAATAGTCAAAATATATTTGAGAAGAATAAAATAAAAACATAATATTGTTGAGCATCACATTTTATATTAACAATAACTTAAAAATCACATAATACACTTAGTAGTCAGAAAGCACAACCCCAAAAAACAAAAAAAAATATTAAGCTTAATGTTCAATCCAAATTCCCTCACAATCAGTACGCATACAAATTTCATCATAATCTTCAACTTCATCAAAAGACATAATATTAGGCATCCCATTCGCAAATGGGTGATGCTCCATATCATTGTCAACTATGTTGTCATCACCTTCTATGTCAAGCAACTCCATTTTTGGCCTTGATAATACAATAGACCATCTTAGATCAACTTGATCTTCTACATAAAATACTTGTTGGGCTTGCGTTGCCAAAATCAAAAGGATCTAATTTATGTCCTATTTTGCTCAAATCAACTAATGTAAAACCAAGCTCATCAACTTTGACACCATTCTTACTATCAACCCAATCACACTTAAAAACACAAATGTTAAACATGTTATAATCAAGGTCCCATATCTCTCTGACAATCCCATAAAAACACATGTCACCAAGCATAGGATTCTTATCTTTGGAACTTGCAATTTCCATGGTCGATGCCACAACACTGACACCACTATTTTGGTTGACTCGTGCCTCATCACGCTCCTTGATATGGTAACAACAACCATTAATGATATATCCAGGGTAAGTAAGAACTTGTTGTCTTAGTCCTTGCGCAAGCCACTTAAGTTCCTTTTCAATAAGTTCTTTCATATTTATGTCATCTGAAACCTATAAGGTTCGTTAATGATAGTAAGTTAATGTAATTTAAAATTTTGAAAGCATTAAATTTTAAGGGGAGTATGAATATTGAGTTTCATACCTTTTTTCTAAGCCAATAACTAAATGTGCGCACATGTTCATCCTCTAGCCACTTCACTCTCTTTGATTGACGAGGATATTTTGGCTTCAAATATTTCATATGTTCACTAATAAGGAAAAATAGGCATGTCATGGTTTGTATAAATATTAACTACAGTTTCAAACTCATATATTCACATATATGACACTTACTCAATAAAAGGTTGTACAATGGTTGTATTTTGTAGAACATAATGATGTGTTTGCTCCACCAATTTATAATCATGAATAGTTATTGCACGACCACCAAGTAATGGTTTCCCACGTTTCCATTCATCTTTCATACTAGAAGGAATCCCAATTGCATCCCTGCCCGATAAATACTCTATACAAAACTCTAAGGCTTCCTCAGCGATATAGCACTCAGCAAAGCACCGTTCTGGACGATTATGATTTCGAACATAACTCTTGAGGACTTTCATGTACCTTCCAAATGGGTACATCCATCTCATATACACTGGTCCGTATAATCTAACCTCTCTTACCAAATGCACTGTTAAATGAAGCATGATGTCAAATATGGAAGGTGGAAAATACTTCTCTAGCAAGCACAAAGTCACCACTATGTCCTGTTGTAGATCATTCAATCTTGACACGTCCACCACCTTTACACAAAGTGCATTAAAGAAAAAAATACAATCTTGTAATGGCATATCTGACATGCTTAGGCAACACAAATATTATTACTACTAGTAGTAGTTGTTGCAAAAGTGCATGATAATCATGGGACTTAAGACCATTAAGCTTTAGCTCTTCCATGGACACAAGGTTTCTAAACTTTGAATAATAACCTTCAAGAACCTTCAAATCAGCTAAAGTCTGCAATACTATTTTTTTCTCCTTTCTACTTAGAGTATAGCATGAAGAGGGAAGATAAGTTTGCTTCAACCCAAACATTGGTGCTAAGCCAGGCCTTAAGCCCATTTCAAGAAGATCAAGTTGAGACTTTACTCCATCCTTTGTTTTACCTGGAATGTTAAGCGCGGTTCTAATGATGCTCTCGCAAACATTCTTCTCTATATGCATGACATCCAAGTTGTGTCGGATATAAATTCCAGTATTTAAGTTCAAAAAATATAGACTTCTTTTTCCAGCAACTTGTAGGATTTGCAAAGGATTCACATTTTTTAACCTTCTTTTTCTTTCCCCATGAATTATGAATCATATCAACCTTTGTAAATATTTAATCTCTAGTAAGTTCTTTTGGAGGTAACCTAAACTCTTGTTCACCATTAAATGCCTTCTTTTGCTTTCTAAATGGATGGTTACATGGAAGAAACCTTCTATGGCCGGTATATGAGTTCTTATTCCCATGTTTTAGCCAATGTGAATTTGTTTCTTCACCACATGTTGGACAAGCATGATATCCCTTAACACTGCAACCACACAAGTTCTCATATGCAGGGAAATCATTAATCGTCCATAACAAAATAGCCTTTAATGTGAAGAACTCTCGTTGATGTGCATCATAGGCTTTCACCCCTACCTCCCAAAATGCTTTCAAATCATCGGCTAATGGTGCCAAATAAACATCGATATCCTTACCAGGTTGTCGTGGTCCTAATATTAGCAAAGATAACATCATAAATTTCCTTTTCATGCATAACCAAGGGGGAAGGTTGTAAGTTATTGTGAGAACAGGCTAACAACTATGCCTACTGGTCATGGAGCTATGAGGATTGATATCATCCACTGAAATAACAAGTCTAAGGTTCCTACAATCTAAAGCAAATTCAGGCCACATTTGGTTCACTAGTTGCCATGTTGGAAAATCCATTGGGTGTCGAAGTTTACCATTATTTTCTCTACCTTTTGCATGCCATTTTAGGTCTTTCGGTATTTTGGGAGATTGAAACATCCTCTTAAACCTAGGGATGGGTGGGAAATACCACAACACTTTTTCAAGAATCCTCTTAGTGTTTCTTGCCCCAGCCTTGTTTACCTTCCACCTTGACATTCCACAAGTAGGACATGAAGATGCATCATTTAACTCATTCTTGTATAGTATGCAATCATTTGGGCATGCATGTATCTTTTTATATTCCATCCCTAATGCATTCAATGTTTTCTTTGCCTCATACATGGATAAGGGCATCTCATTGTTGACCGATAGCATATCCCCTAATATTTAGAGTAAATCTGAAAAACTTTTATCTGACCACCCATACCATGCCTTCACATTGTATAATTTAACTAATGCAGAAACCTTTGTGAACTTTATACAACTAGGATACAAAGGTTTTTCAGCATCTTCAAGCAATTTTTTAAATGAGATTAGGTCTATCATGAACTCATCATCTATAACATGAACCATTTCTACTGTACTAGCAACATCACCACAATCCATCGTGTCATAACATTGTGCCATTTCAATTGGTTGTCTACTAGTAAGACCTGCTTCTCTATGCCAATACCATGTATGATAACTCTGGTCAATACCATTGAAAAACATATGTTCCCGAATCTTGTTAGGTGTATGATGTATTAGGTTTCCACATCGCATACAAGGACAACGAATTCCACTTTGATTCGAACAATGTTCTAATGCAAAATTAATGAAGTATTCAACTCCTTCCTCGTACTTCTGTGACATTCTATCTTTAGACATCCAACTTCGATCCATTCTATGATTGAAATACACAATGAATTAATCATGAGGAATTTTAACATTAATGTTGTATCATATATCAAAAGGATTCATCATGTAATATATCCATGTTGTCTACAAGTATATCAAAGTGGGATAGTTAATTATAAAAATTGTCTTATTCAATTCATGTCATTGTAGGTAATGCCACAAATTATCCATTTAAAATTCCTATTAGTTCATGATATTTCATCTTATTAAATACATTTAATTTCATTAGGTATTGAACCAAAGTAAAAAAATGTGGTTGTCTTATAGAATTATGATCCTATCTAGTTTATGCACTACCATACAAATGAGAAATAAATATATGTTACATTTTTTTAAGTCTTTATTCAATCTCGAATCATCGAAGATCATTTATTATGCATATTTATATAAAATTAAAATAAATTTATATGTCAAAATATTAAACCAACATAATTAACTCTCATGATTCTATCTTGTTAAACTTAAATCAACTTAAACTACATGTCTTATGCATTCTAACATTTCCAACTTCCTAGTTTAGGTGGTGGTTCCTATCCCATATAGGAAAACATAATCCCTACATGTCAACTACTATTATGTTTCTTTTCATTTTAGAAAAATTTCGGTAGCATTTCCTTATAGTTCTCCAAGTACACAAAATGGAGAAGGCATATTATTCAACCTTGTCCAAATATGCACCCAGAGAAAAAAAGGAACGACTATCGAAATTTCTAAAAAATGAATCAAGCATAAGAGCCTAACTTCAAAGATATTATGTTTTCCTTATATTGTCCAATTGGACAATTCAAGCATCATTTGTAGAAAAAAAATAGTTTGATTCACATGCTAGACAAAGTTAGAAGTTGTCAACTTCAAACTAGTTCATCAATGAACCATTTTCATTATTTGACAACTTAAATGTCCTTAGCATGTAATAAGAGAAATTTTTGTCATACAAGGATGCTAGAACGGGAAGTCTAATGTTTCATGCATGAACTTATTTAAATCCTATCTAAGTATCCTAAACACATTAAAATGAAATACATTTAATTCCTTTAACATATTTGTTATTTGCCTAGTAGAGGAAAAAAGAAATATATTTACTTGAAAACTCATGAGTAGAGAAATTTAATTACACTTGTCAACAAACAAACAAAAGTTAATACTCAAAGTATAAAGTCATCAATGTCACATTCAATGGAATCAAATTAAATCAAAAGTAAACCCACCCACTAGACCAAATATACTAACCATCAAATAACTCAACTGCAAGTTTGATTATTTATGTTCAATTTCCTTTAAAAAAAAATGAAGTATTGACAAGTTAGAGTTTCATTGCAAAGTATAGAGAGAGAGAAACCGGAGAGAGTAAAGAATTACCTTAACAAGACTTGTCACTTAAAATTGTCCTCTAGTGATTGAGAAATTAAAAGGCTAAACCCATGATTAGGAGGACCTGCATTTTTGGTACAAGGAGATGAAATTTTAAACAACAAATAGCACATCAATCTCCATTAAAACTCTTAGTTCTTTTTCCTCTTGTTTGTTTGTTTTTTTCTCATCCATGTTTCATGTTTCTTGTTGTACTTTTTGGCTAAAAAAAATAGGATCATCATTACATACCAATGTAGTTTGAGAAATCTTTGCTTTATTTCTACAATGGGTTGGAAATTATAGACCTTTATTACATAGCAATAAAATATTTATAATGAATTTTGTAATAAATAAATTAGAATTATAAAATATCCATTTTAATTTATTTATGATATTCATTTTATAATCTTTTTATTTCAATAATTTTAGAATTGTCATATTTCATGTTTATCTTTTTTATAGAAACAAATTTTGATTAATAAATAATTTTACCATAAAATTTGTCATATTTTTTAATTAAATTTTTTATCATTGCTTTCATAATAATTCTAAATAAAATACTATTTTAATTCAATTTTATTGAATCTATTTAGATATTTTATATGGATTTATATTAAAATTAAATCTCTTTTAAATTGAAGTTATTTAGTTATGTATTTTACTTTCTATCATTATCATGATGTAAGATACAAAAATTTACTTTATTCTATCAAATTGAGACTCAAGCTTGCTTAAGTCATATTTATAAAGAGTCAAAGATGGTATGGAAACACAAGCTTTAAAATCACATGTTTTTAATTTTTACACATTGGTTATTAATTGATGCAAATGTATATAATAACCATAACATAATTAAGTGAATATATAGTTCTAACCAAGGATTGAAATGTCCAACAATTTTGGAGAGAAATATCGCTGATCAGCCGACTCCAACACAAAATTCATAACCAATTATCGGTCCACAAAAATTTTGGAAATTTTTCAAAAATTTCTCCGATATTTCAGTATTTATAGGTATTTTTATCGATTTTTCAGGAAATTTACGGATATTTCCTACCAGTCCAACCCATGCATAGGATACAAAAACTATCCATTTAAAAAAAAAAAAAAAAAAAAAAAAAAAAAAAAACATAAGTTGCTATTCGGTAATCTGACCATGATTTGCAGGCAAAGGTTGTGTTTTTCAAACTGCTCAAAAATCGTGGATTTAGGGTTCATGAAATTTAAATCCAATGGCACAAAATCCAAGAGACCCTTACAACAGATCCAGAAACCACAGGGAGCCAAAAAAAAAAAAACAATTTTTATGGTTTTCCATGGGGGTTTTGCATGGATTGTCTCTGAAATCAAACGAGGAAGAATCTTCCCGAAAATGGAATGGGGGATGGATTTTATTGGGAATCAAATGGGGATTGCAATAATAATAATAATAATAATAATAATAATAATAACCTCATTAGATTAGTACATGGGACGAATGAGAGTGGCAGAGGAAAAAATGCCCTTTTTAGGGATTCTCTCTTGTGGAAGGCAACTTTAGAAATGGCTTCTTGATGGCCGAGTCAGAGAAGTGAGTGGCCTTTTGATTGTTAGATTTAGTACAGATAAAAAAACAAGGAAACAAATTATGAGAACAATTTTCCTCCCTCTATAAAAATATATATTAATTATCCATCTTGATGAAATCACTACTTGAAATTTCGCTTTCTATAGGCCATATTTTAGAAATTAAAATTAATTTCATAAGATAAATTATTAATAATTTTAATTATTTAAATAAATTAATGTTAATAGAAAAAATTATTACCACATATTTTTAATAAAATTATAGAAATTAAATCTCAAATAAAATATTTTATGTAAATTAATTTCATTTTTCATTTAAAATGTAATAAAACATGTTATAATAAAAGTATTTTAAAAATTTTAAAATAAATATTGTCTTCAACAAGATAGGCTCCCTTCATCTAATAATATGATAGAACCACATCGATCTTCATTTTGATACTAAGTACTATTGCAATGTCATATGTATTATATTTGTGTATAAATTGTTTTTATTCAATAAAAACAATTTTTTTTTTAACTCAATTCTAACTTTATACATTTCCAAAATTCATATTTATTATTCTTAAAATTGAAATATCGAATATACCGATATATCTATGTTTACTTATGTTTTTTTTCTTTTTATCATATTTATGTCAATTATACTTACAAAATAATTTTAAAATGTGTATTCTTGCTTATTTTATCATTTTTACAGTTTTTTCCAAGCATTCCTATGAATGTTAAATAATTTTTGCTCCACCGATATTTGTGAAAAAATAGTCATTGATATTTCTCTGATATTTCCGAAATATCCCTAAAATTGAAGTACCGATATATCCGTAATTATTGATATTTTTATCCTTGGTTCTAATTATATAAATCAAAAACGTTTAAATATATAGCAGCAAGTTTTTATGGATTTTTTTTTCCCACTCAGCACGTTTTTATGGATTTTTTTCCTCACTTTTTTTTTTTCTCCACCAATTGGGTGGTAATGTTCAATATTTTGACATGCTATAAGTAGCTAACAATTTAGGGATGATGATTGGGGATATGAAATTTTCTCCACTTCTCCAATATCCTATAGCCTATAAGTAGTCCTCCACTTCCCATCTAACCGCAACATTTAAGCACTTGATAGTTAGGATGCTGATGACGTGACTCCACTACCTCCAAGGCTCTACTCTAAACTTTTCCAACATTGCCTTTACACTTGCAAGATGCCAGGATAGCATGTCCAATATATTTTTCAATGGCCTCTTTGTCATGCTTCTTGCAGTTTTGGAATTGAGTAGACGTATACTCATTTAGTATCTCACTACCAAGACCACCAATTGGAATAATGGGATATTTAAAAAAAAATAACATTTTTTAATATAACATATATTATAATCTAGATTACATAACATAGCAGAAAGGACTTATGAAGTTTTAATTTAACAATTTTTTTTCAAATTTCATATTCATCCATTTTCTCTCCCCTAATTTTCTTAATACATTATCTCCTCTGATTTTCTTAATAGAATCTTTTATTCGAGAAATTCAAGATGGAAATGAAATTTTAAAGCTTATTGTATTAATCTTTTTTTTTTAAATGGCGATCACTATACTTTGAATATATATATATATATATATATATATAATGGTATTACAACTTGTCCAATAAACATCCAAAATTAAAATTTAAATAAGGAGGTGCATTCATCCATCTCTTATAATTATTATAATAAATATAAAGACAAACACATATTATGCTTAGAGAATCATAAAACAAAAAGAAAGTTTAGAAGGAGAGAAAATAAGAAAAAAATAAAATAAAGTAATCTCAAAACAAACATTTTGTAGTTGGAGAGAGAACCTTTTGTTTTATGAGGTAAGACAACTTAGTCAATCATAACAATATTTTGTAATAGTACCACCATTCAAACTATAGTTTCATTTTTAAAAACTAAATATTATTTTTAGAAATTAACAACATTATCAGATAATTGTTTTCTCATTAAAAATATAGGGAGCTTCTTAAGAGAAAATTTTTTGCCATCTTTTTTATAAAAAAAAGCATGAAAAGATTAAACAAATTAAAAATTATAAAATACAAATAAAGGAAAACACAACACTTTAAAATTATATTTTGCTCCATCTAGTTTTCATTTGATAGTTAGTTAAACACGATTTATATTTTCCAATGAATTCTTGTTTATAATTTAATATGGCATCCAAACACAATAATATATAAGAAACATAATGAATTTCTACATCTTAGTTAATTTCTATATCAACATTTCAATTGTAATCCTAATGAAAACATTTTTTACAAAGTGATTATGTATATGGTAACGTGTTTTTTTTTTCTTAGAATATTATAAACCCTCTATTTTGTTATCTTGACACATTCCATATAGGATTGTCCTCCTACATCCTTTGATGCTTTAGTGTGTAATTGTGGTCCTTTTTTCAGTTGTTTTTAGCTCTTATTAATTGATGGTCCACTAAGACTATATCGATCACTAGTTTTGGATTTTCAATTAAATATTTTGGAGAGACTAAGTGGATCCCTATTTCGTGTGTAGTGACCCTTAATTATTAGTTTAGGACTTTGTTTTTTTGATTGATTTACAACATATTTAGGTTTTTTTAGAATTCTAAAACCTTAATTCTTACAAATAAATTCATGTTTTAAAATAATATAATAATTGATATCATATTCTTTAAAAATGTAAAATACAATAAGGTTTTGACAATGAATTGGAATGAGTTTTTTTTTTTTTTTTTAAGAATGATTTAATAAGATTCAAGTTTTTTTTGTTAACTTTATCTTAAAAATTATAGAAATTGAGGTATTAATCAATATATTGAATGATTAAATTGAGAAATAATATGTTAAGGTTATTAAATATATATTCAAAGCTTTATTTTATGATAAAATAATTTTATTTTTTAACATCACAGGAATCCTAAATCAAACTAAAGATTTGAGTTTATTAATATATTAAAGCAATTCTCTTTTTAATACTTTATGAACCAAAAACAAAATTAAAATATGAGTTTATTATGGTTATCTAATTCATGTCTTAAAATATAAAACAAAATGTGTTGTTTTTTTTTTATAATAAACATGCCAAAATAATTATTATTTTTAGATATCATGAATCATAAGTAAAGTCTATATGATATTAAAATTCACACATCAAAACATAAAATAAATTAATTTTCTAAAGTAAATTAATTTTCTAAATCAAAAACAAATATGCAACTTGTATGATTTTATGAAATATTTATACTTAGCTTTCATATAATTTAAAACATACCAAACACACCTTAAACTAACCCATGCATCAATCGTCCATCAATAGTCTCCATAGGTCGTTAGCCTAGCTTCCCATTTCTCTCACCTATCAAGTGCTTTGTTGCTACTGCTCATATTTCAGATGGCTTAAAACTTATCTTAACCCATGAGCCATACCACTCTCTCTTTAAAGCTGATTTTTAGTTGCTCAAGACAAGTACTTCAGACCATGATATACCTTGCAATAGCCTATTCTTTAGGCAATCAAAAAAACCTATCCCTACCATCTTCATCAGACATCAAACGTCTTTCTTCTACCACAACCTTCTTCTACCACAACCCATGCTTTGGGCTGCCCAAAACCCATTTGTCATAATGAATAGCTATCCATGCTTCTCATCCACTAATTCTCCCTCCTTATCCCTTCGCACATGCACATTTTGATCAGCACCACCCAGCTTCACTGTGATGTCGTCTTCTTCTTTCCTTCAAACTAAACACCATAGCAGTTTCAATATGCAGCAAATGATCCGTGAAAAGGTGGTGGGGATGGGCCGACCCAAACATTTTTTGGCTCATCATGTAGAACTTGGTTGTCAACTCCATCGGAACTCACCGTGGGGAATCCGACATGCAACAAGTGTTTAGCTCTTGTTTTAGATATTAATTGTTGTGGACTTTGGGGTAAATCAATTGAATTAAAACAGTTTTTGTTTCAAGCTTTATGGCTATGGGTGCTTTTTGGTGGGTTTTCTGGAAGAGGAAATTTTTTTTATATAATTGGTGAAGTTTGTTCACTATTCTTGCCTATCAATACAACCTTATTGGGTGAACCATTTGAATCATTTTGTTTGTGCATTTGTGATTTTATGTTGCTTTCTTTACTTATTTTTTGCATGTCATTTAGTAGAATTTGGAATGCTTCTTCTTTTCCTGTTAGTGGTCTAGATTAAAAAAAATTGTGGCAATGGTATTTGAGCTAGAGGCTCAGCACACAATGTTTGGGTAAGTTTAAGCATGGCGTTGAGGTGGCCACCTTGAACCAAAAAATGGAAGATGAGGACATAGGGAGAGTCCATCCATCTCGCTTTTTGTTCACAATCTCAATGGTGAGTTTAAGCATGTCTTGTTTCCTTTTGTTTAAAGCACTCATCCTCATCACTCTAAGCGGTAACAACTTCGTCAACAACTACTACTTGGTGCCCAACTCTACAAGATCGCGCCAATTTGCTCTTCCCAATTATGTTCGCTATCTCATCTATGAGTACCAAAAAATTGTAATGGTAATTCTCCCCAACATGTGTTACATTTTGGCCTAATCTGCATAAAATATTCACTATTGAATCAAATGAGGAACTGGGGATGAGTTGAGGGAAAATGCATTATGGTATTGCATATATGATAGTCTATCACAAGAGACTTGTTTTGGTAGGTAGAGGCACTTGTTACATTAGAGCCTTTTCTAGTGCATGTAAACTTTATAAATGAGCATTGTTACTATTTTGTGCATTGGGTTTGTCCTATTTTCTAACAAAATACAATGTATTAATGTTGTTATATATTTTAGTGACTTATATGTATGGTCTAAACTTATGGTTGCAAAGGCTATATAAGCTTGGAGCACAAAGGGTTCTTCTGACGGGCACTGGACCAATGGGGTGTGTACTAGCAGAACGTGCCATGAGGAGCATAAACGGTGAGTGCGTAGCTGAATTGCAGCAAGCTTCCAGCCCTGTTCAACCCATAACTCGTTCAGATGCTACAAAGACTCAATAAAAAGTTTCATGCAGATGTCTTCATCGTTGCTAATACACACAAAATGCATATGGACTTCATCACTGATCCTCAGGCATTTGGTACGTTAGTTTCTATATTTGTAACTATATATTGATTCTCTTTTCCTTCTTTGTTGAAAAAGACTTCCATCATGAAAAGGGTATGCTTGGAATTTAATTAGGCATGCAACAAATTAAAAGATAATTTGTTAATCATGGTAGGACTAAATTTAATGGCATTATTCATGTATGTTATGACTGGACAGGGTTTACAACATCAAAGATAGCATGTTGTGGGCAAGGACCCTACAATGGGCTCAGACTTTGCACGGTGCTCTCAAACTTGTGCCCTAACCGAGGCCAGTATGCGTTTTGGGATGCATTCCATCCATCCGAAAAGGCAAACAGACTTATAGTACAACAGATCATGACTGGCTCAACCATGTACATGAACCCCATGAATCTCAACACCATCATGGCCTTGGATTAAAGGACTTGATCATTTGGAAAATAACATAGCATGTGTGCTGGTTACTCGGTTAATTACTATATATTAGTTTACCCGCCTTGCTCTTTTGGAGTACCATTGTCATGAAACTATAGACTATCATGTTAATTTCAAATTTACATGTTGGTTGATGAATATCCATGGTTAGATTTATTGATATATAATAACAACTGGTTTATGGGCAGTCAGGGCATCATACTACATATTTATGTTTCTTGTATGTGGAGGAATAATTTGCAAAGAAAAGGTTATGCTAGCTTCTACATTTCATAACATATGAAACATGAAGTGGCAAACCCGTTAGTCTTAGCTATTTTCCCAACTCTTTTCTAGTGTTCAGCTCATTTCAATTGCCTCTCCACCATCAAAAGAAAAAAAAAATTTACAAGGGAAAAACTTGCATTCTCAATTTCAACTTAAACATGGGCTATACATGAAGTGATATTGAGAAAAGGAAAATACAAAAAAACTTTTAAACGATATGGTGCTTAGCAACCAAGGATGAGGACAACTCAGTTAACCATGAAAGAAGGCATTTTACTGCATCTCAAG
>CM074688.1:10588876-10616499 GCA_037355405.1 Vitis amurensis
GCACTTCGCCTCTGATATTAGTAGAAAAATTGATTTCAGGTATGTCACCCCCATTTCAGTTTCTCAATTTGTTTCTTTTATCAGATTTGGCTCTCAAGTACATGACCTCAAATCTAGCCATGGCGCCTCTTTGAGCTTAAATTCTAATGCATTGAAAGCTAGTAACTTAATGAGAACTCCATGGCACATCTCTTCATTATGTCCCTTCATATCGAAGTGGCAACGATGAGCTAAGATTTCTTGTTGCCGGTATTTGTAGAAGATTGGTGTGTTCTATAAGGGGCCTACTATTCAAAGCATTAGCAAATTATCTCAACTAAAAATTTAGTTGTGTAACTTAAAAAGGGTCACGTCCAGTAAACTAAAAAATGGATTTGATTTACTTAAGTTAAGTTGATCATTAGTTGATATGATTCCAATTTGTTAGAATTTTATCTTAATTGAACTAATTAAATTCCGTGGTTTTGGATGGTATAAATCAAGTTGACCTAAGAAAAATACCAAGACACAAGATACGATCCATTCACTTGGTTTAAATCTAAAAAAATAATTACGATTTAGAAATAATTTTTTATTAGCCTTTGGTATGTGGTGCAACTTGTACATTCCACTTATCTCATGTGTTCTTTAATAATCCGTGGTCAACATGTCTTTTTTTCTTTTGTTAATTAATAATTTTTTATATACTATATCTAAGTGGTATATAATATCATGTCTATGTAAGTTCAATTTAAATTTAAAATTTATCATATTTAAATTTTAGTTCATAATATCACATCATGTCCATAGGATCATAATTTATGAAAATATTATCATATTTTTATTTAAGTTCATAAATAGGCTTTCATAATTTATTTTTAAATTAAATATAATTTATTATTATTTTATTTATATTTAAGTTTAATTAATTAATTATATTTATATTAGATATAGTTTCAATTGTTTTAATAAAATAAAATTAAAAAATTTATACCATATTAAAAATATCAATTATTTAATTTCATATATTAATATTGTTTAAATAATAAGATAAGTTTATTTAAAATCAAATAATATAATTTTTTATTTAAAAAAATTAAAGTTAAATATTTTAAATGAAACAACATAATTATATATAGATATATAAGTTAAAGTCATAGTTGGTGACTATGGTTTTGATCATTTTTAAAAGAATTCAAAACCATAGTCACTAATTGCGACTTTAAACTTAAAGTTAAAACCGTGGTTGGTGACTACGTTTCTAACCTTTTTAAAAAAATAAAACTGTAGTCACCAATTACGGTTTTATGACATGACAACTTATATGATACAGACACATTAGATTGAGTATTATTTTGGAAATAAGTTTATTTTATGAAATTTTTTTTTCAATGTACTATTTTGGGTCAAAACTCCCACTCTATAGATGTTATCTATATTAACATTTGTTTCATTTTAAATTTAATTTTGTTTATATTTTACAAATTCTTAACAAATTATCATCAATACAACGAAAAATGACAAAAAAGCTTTGTGGTTTGCTAAGCTCTTACATCTTGTATTCTAACATAACATCTTGGATGCATATTGAGAAACAAAATAGTTAATTTCAACAAATGTCCATTTTGGGTTTTTTTTTTCTCATTGGTAGACTCCTACATCATATGATATCAAATTTTGGTTAATATAGAAGTGAGGAATTAAATAACCTTGGACACTCCACCTCATGAGCCACATTTTCAGTTTTATGAATATATATAATCTTGTGTTTTTCTTTAACTGACACAAAAATTATCTCAAGCCACTTCTAAACCTAAAGATATGTCACAGATGCACTATAGGAGAACAAACACTGATGCATTAATTGTTATTCTATTTTTTAAATTATTTATTCAAGAAGATTTCATGGGGCTTTCACTTGGCTTTAATTTCATGTTCCTTTCATTAATGTTCTTGAACCTTGAGTAAGCATTCCTTGCACAACCCAAGATCAGGATCAAAGAAATTTTCATTCATAGTTAAGGTTAGATTATGGACAACCTCATGCCAGTGGTTTCTATTATATTATGAGATCAAAGCATCCTTAGGACTTAGATAAGAGAGAATTAAAATTACATATTTTATTTCCAACTTTTTATGCATAAATATAAAACAATTTCATTATCTTAAGAGTATAATTAATGAAATTTGATATACAATTTTTATGTCTTCTCTTGTTGTCCAAATGAATTATATAATGGTACTTATAAATAGTACCATAGTTTCCTAAAATAATTAAAGACCACATTTTTTAAGTTCCAAATTTTCCTAAAATACTATAATGAATTTTTTTCATAATTATTATGGTTGCAATAATAAACCAAATAAAAGGAAGTCATGTTACATCATTTAATAAATTTCATAAAAAATGCAAGAAAAACAAAAACAAAAACAAAAATTTAAACCCTATAAAGGATATATATATATTTGCATGGAGGATAAATATCTAATCCAATAAATTTTCATAAAAACTATTTTTACTTTTCACAAAATTTTTAATTGTGGTCTCTTAGGATTTTCTTTCAAGTTGCTTCTAGATGGGAATGGGTCTAGATAGAATTAAAAGAAAAAGAAAAGAATTAAAAGAAAAAAAAAAAAGAGAAGTGAGATTTTCAATATTTACTAATATAACCTTGATAGATTTATAAATGAAATTACATTGACTTATAAATTATTTGTCAAGATAGCTTTTACCAACCTTGACATAAGAATATTTTAACTATATATATTGACTTATAATTTTTCTATCAAGATTGTATTACTATAAATTAAAGAAAATTTTAACAAATTCCATATATGTCATTATTGCCTTTATTTACCTACCTTGACATATGAATATATTAATTTTATATTGACTTATAAATTCTCTATCAAGGTTGCATCGTCATAAGTCATGGAACAATCACTCGAATTCATATTGTCATTATTTCTTTTAACTAAGTTTTATATGTCATAGTTGTCTATTTAAATAAAAAACATTGACGTATACTACTTTAAGTAAAGATAATATATGTCAACAATCACCCTTTTTCTTGTAGTGATAGGGAGTTCGAGCTTTGATAATTCAATTTTTCATCTTAAACAAATGAACTATTGTTGAAACTTAAAAGAAGCTAGCTAACTTAAAATAAAACTTGAAAACTAATTGAATGATCTAAGACAATAAACAAAAGCAAACTAAGTTTTCTAAATAATTATGCTTCTAAATTTAGATCTTAACTGAAATAAGATCTTAATTTTCTAAAAATATTCACATTCTTTCACATTTGATTTTCAAAAAGTGAAAACCCTAACTCATATCAAGATCTAACTGAATCAATTACCATTGAATCAAACCCTCTAGATATGTATCCAATGAGCCTAATAAGGATAAATATCCTTATCCTAGAAGACTTGGAGAGAATTTTTATTCATAAATAAATAATCAAATCAGTCACCATTGATTTAAACCTCAAGGTAAATATTCAATGAGCCTAATAACTTCAAATAATAACTTCAAATATGCCTTATCATATTATGTTTGTACAAAACTTTTATTCTTTGAAAAAGTTTGAGAAATCTAAATCTTATAATCAGGAAAAATAATACAACCTGATAATTCAATCATTATTAATATCCTCTCTCAAGATGCAATATTTTATCTATACAAAGAGAAATTCAACCATGAATCATGGTGGAAGATGTCTCCTCATAAGCCATAATTGCTTGCGAATAACATAAATGTAAAGAAAATATTGAAAATTTCGTTAAAACAATACATTCATATAGATATATATATATATATATATATATATATAAATAAAAATTTATTTGAAAACTTAAAATTTTTTTATTAATTTTTATATTTTTAAAATAATTTTTATATGTATTATTTTATTTTTTTTATAATTTTATTATTATATTTTAAAATAACACCAAACTAATTAGAAAATGTGCTTTAAAATACAATTCTAAATATAAGTAAAATGTTTACAACATGAGGGGCCAGATGATTGAGCTAGGTCAAAGTGCTTGGAAAGTTGAAGATTATTATTATTATTATTTTCTTTATCAATGTTCATGATGTGATCAACTCATAAACATCTTGACGTTGAAACCATGACACCATTTTAAGCTTTTTGTTATAATATCAACAAAATGTACCGGCCATTGAAAGTGTGATAAGAGGGAAGGATAAGGTTGATGATGAATCAGCTTATGATATTAATCTTTTTAACTTATATAAGATCATGTCCATCAAGTGTGGAACTATGCATGGTTCAAAGCCCCTCCCAATTAACTATTCTCCTTCTGATATTTTTCCTCCTCCTGTCTCATTAATTTTTAATCATTCCGGACTTTTCTCGCTTATAAAAGGACAAAAAGAGGCTATCATATTCCCCATTTACTTACCTTTCGGGGATTGCAAAATCCAACTAAATCAAACCAAGCTTGATTACAGTTGATTTGATTTAGTTTGGATGATTGGTTAGATATAAGTTAACTTATACTTTTATCACTTAGGAGATAAGAAAATAGCAAATATAATTAGAAAAATATTTTTGGCAATATTGTACCCAACAAACCAAGTGATATATCTAGAATAGATATTTTTGGTAATATTCTAAAAAATATTTTGGGAGAATTATGTTTTAGGGGTAGATGGCCCCCCAAATTAACAAAAAGTCCATGTAACTCTTTAAATTGAGCCCAAGACCCAATGAAAGTATGAAAATTGAGTTGAAGGATATCATTCTTCAGTATTTCCAAAAATGCCCATTATTGATTTTAAGAAAAAAAATTAATATTTTTGAAAAATACTTTTATTTAATTTAATATTTTTTATTTAATTTAATATTTTTAAAAAATACTTTTATGTAATTTAATACTTTTATTTAATTTAATATTTTTAAAAAATAAATTTATTTAATTTAATATTTAAAAAAAAATATTTAATTTAATATATATTTTAAATACTTTAATTTAATTTAATATTTTTGAAAAAAAAATTAATTTAATACTTTTGAAAAAAAAAATTTAATTTAATATTTTTGAAAAATAAATTATTTAATTTAATATTTTTGAAAACTACTTTTATTTAATTTAGTATTTTTGAAAAAAAATTATTTAACTTAATTTTATAAAATATTTTATACGTGTTCTTAAAAGGTATATTTGTCCGTTACTATTTCATATCCTTCAACTCAATTTAAAGAGTTATATAGATCTTTTGTTAATTTAGGGGCTCATCTAGCCTCAAAAGATAATTCTCCCAAATATTTTTAGGTTTTTTTCTTTATGTTTAAAAGGTAAAAAATTTGAAGTGTTAAAAAGACTAAAAACACTTTTTAAAATAACTGTTAAATTCACTTGAAATGTGATTCCAAAAATCACTTTTTTAAGTCTTTTTTAAAACAATTTTAAAACTTTGTACAATATCTTATTTTTGTTAAAAAAGATTATAATCTTTTCAAAATCATATTTCTCTGGTCATTCTTAATCTACACACGTCTAAAAGTCATTTTCAATTATTAAATTAAATTTATAAATTGAAATAAATTTTTAAAAATCTTGAACTTCAGATAATAAAGATATTTTGCAGCCAAATTCAACACAACCACAACCTTGCTAGAGCTACAGCTCTTACATGTCTTCCCTTCCCATTATGTATAGCTCCATACTCTCTCAATATGCAATATTTTCCCTACACATAGAAATTCAATCTCCCCTGGGAATGACGAATCAAAATGGATATTTTGTTTTTAATTCTATTTCCTTTTGAATAAGATTGAATTTAATAATTTTAATTCTTAGGTTTGAATGCATATATTGAAATGATAATTTGTTTCTATTTTAATATTAAATAAAAATGAGAATTAAAATAAAATAAAATTGACTTTAATATTTATGCATATGAATTAAAATAATTTTTATTTTTACTTTTATTTAAAAAAAAAAAACTCACACTATACATAGTTTGAAATTTTTTTCATTTTCATCTTAAAAAAAATCCTTGAGAGCTTTTTATTTTTTGCTAAAAAAATTAAATAAAAAATGTAAAAACCTATTTGGATATGTGATTTAAAAGAAAAAATTATTTTTAAAAAAATTATACCACTATTTTATTATTGTTCTTAAAAACAATTTTTAAAATCAAAGTAAAATAAGGAATGAAAATGAATATTTTGTTTCTATTCCTACTTTTTTGTATTAGAATGAGAATGAAAAAGAAATGAATTTACAATAATACCCTTACAAATAGTTTAAAATAAATTTTTATTTTATTTTTTAAAAAATAAATTTTAAGAGTTTTTTTTTTTGCTACTAAATAATAAGACTAAAAAAAATAGTATTGTTATGATATGAAGAGACATTGGGACTTGATGAATGAAATCGAACTATAAAATAGTCATAGTAGACTTTTTTTGTTTTTTTTTATGAGAGGAATAAATCAAAATATACCCTATTTGGGATGTATTGAAATCCTATTTATAAGTAGGATTTAATTTTTATATGAATGATTTTTTATTATATTCATACATTCATAAAATTCATACAAACACGCGGGAAGAAAGAAATGGGATATCTATTCTCATTCCTCGTTATCACCTATGAAACATCCCCTTAAAAGTTATTCAAATTTTTTAAATTTATTTTCTATATTTTAAAAATAACTTTTATACATATTATTTTATTTTTATATTTATATAATTATATTTTAAAATGAAAAGATATTTCTTAGAAAATGTATTATTTTTATATTTAAAAAATAGCTTTTTGTTTTAAAATATATTTTCTACTTTTTAATTATTAAATATAATTTTTTATTTTTTATCGTGGAAAACAAAATAATAGTTAGACAGCCCTCAAACTCAGAGCCCCGAAGACATGGGAACTCACCTCCACTGTTATGCGCGTGTGGTCCCTCAGCAATAGATAAGATTTAGATTGCTCCACCGTTACCCTTCTTCATCAATATGCTGACAGCTGATCAACTGCTTTAATTAACATTTGTCCTCATGTGCTCCATCTTCCCCCTGTTCACAACATGAGGGGCCAGGTGATTGAGCTAGGTCGAAGTGCTTGTAAAGTTGAAGATTATTATTATTATTATTTTCTTTATCAATGTTCATGATGTGATCAACTCATAAACATCTTGACGTTGAAACCATGACACCATTTTAAGCTTTTTGTTATAATATTAATCTTTTTAACTTATATAAGATCATGTCCTTCAAGTGTGGAACTGTCACATTTTATCCTGAATTCTAAAAGGGACTATGCACGGTTCAAAGCCCCTCCCTCTTAACTATTCTTCTTCTGATATTTTTCCTCCTCCTATCTCATTAATTTTTAATCATTTTTTATTATTTATCCTTCTTTTAATCACTGTATTTTTCTTGCTTATAAAAGAACAAAAAGAGGCTATCCTATTCCCCATCAACTAAGATGGTGTTTGTTTTTTTTTTTTTATTAAAAATAATTTATTTTTAGAATTTAAATAATTTACTTTTTTACTTTTTCATGATTTATTATAAATTTTTTATTAAATAAAAAAATCAAAATATATAACTTTTTTTAAATAAAAATAATAATATTTTAATTTTTTTAATTTTTTAATACATAATAAAAATAAAATACTATAAAAAAAATAACATAATATTTAACACTATTAAATATTAAGATTCTATTTGAAATTAAGTAAAAAAAACAAACACCATCTAGATCAAACCAAACTTGATTGAAGTTGATTTGATTTAATTTGGATGATTAATCATATATAAGTTAATTTAAACTTTTATCACTTAGGAGATAAAAAAATAAAATTAATTTTTAAAATTCTCAAATCAAATTGTGGGATCATATAATCAATCTTGATTGACTTACATCCATGTTTTTTTTTTTACTTCCGTTTTACTTACCCCTTAATCATTGGTATTTGAATACAATTAGAAAAATATTTTCCCCAATATTGTACCTAACAAACGAAAGTGATATCTAGAATGGATATTTATGAAATTTGATTCCAAAAATCACTTTTTTTTAAGTCTTCTTAAAATGATTTTTAAACTTTGTACAACATCTTTTTTTTTTTTTTTTTTTGTTTTCCAAAGAAAGATTATAATCTTTTCAAAATCATTTTTTAAAAATCTTGAAGTTTAGATAACAAAGATATTTTGCAGCCAAATTCAACACAACCTTGCTAGAGCTACAGCTCTTACATGTCTTCCCTTCCCATTATGTATAGCTCCATACTCTCTCAATATGCAATATTTTCTCTACACACAGAAATTCAATCTCCCCTGGGAATGACGAATCAAAATGGATATTTTGTTTTTAATTCTATTTCCTTTTGAATAAGATTGAATTTAATAATTTTAATTCTTAGGTTTGAATGCATATGTTGAAATGATAATTTGTTTCTATTTTAATATTAAATAAAAATGAAAATAAAATAAAATTGACAATAATATTTATGCATATGAATTAAAATAATTTTTATTTTTACTTTTATTTAAAAAAAAAAAAAAAAAACTCACACTATACATAGTTTGATTTTTTTTTTCATTTAAAAAAAATCCTTGAGAGCTTTTTATTTTTTGCCAAAAAAAAAAAAAAAAACCTATTTGGATATGTGATTTAAAAGCAAAATTATTTTTAAAAAAATTATACCACTATTTGATTGTTGTTCTTAAAAACAATTTTTAAAATCAAAGTAAAATAGGGAATGAAAATGAATATTTTGTTTCCATTCTTATTTTTTGGTGATTACATTGTTAGTGTTTGGATGAACCTAATAATCCAATATTTGAATGATTATTTGTTCCATTCTAATGTTTGGTAATAATTAGAATGAGAATGAAAAAGAAATGAATTAACAATAATACCCTTACACATATTTTAAAATAATTTTTTATTTTTATTTTTTAAAAAATAAATTTTAGGAGTTTTTTGTTGTTACTAAATAATAAGACTAAAAAAAATAGTTTTGTTATGATAGGAAGAGACATCGGGGCTTGATGAATGAAATCGAAGTATAAAATAGTTATTTTAGACTATTTTATATTTTTTTTTATGAATGAATAAATCAAAATATAACCTATTTGCGATGTATTGAAATCTTACTTATAAGTACCATTTAATTTTTACATGAATGATTTTTTATTATATTCATACATTCATAAAATTCATACAAACACGAGAATGAGGGAAGAAAGAAATGAGATATCTATTCTTACTCCCCGTTACCACCTATGAAACAGCCCCTTAAAGTTATTAAAAAAAATTTAACTTATTTTCTATATTTTAAAAATAACTTTTATACATATTACTTTATTTTTAATTATTTTTATATTTATATAATTATATTTTAAAATGAAAAGATATTTCTTAGAAAATGTATTTTTTTTATATTTAAAAAATAACTTTTTGTTTCAAAATATATTTTCTAATTTTTAATTATTAAATATAATTTTTTATTTTTTGTCGTGGAAAACAAAATAATAGTTAGACAACCCTCAAACCTCAAAGCCCCGAAGACATGGGAACTCACCTCCACTGTTGCCCGTGTGGTCCCTCAATAGATAAGATGAGTTTTGGGTCAAAATGGCCCATTTTTGAAACTTAATGTTGAAAACGAGCACATTTTCAAACTATTGTTCAAAATGGCCTCTTTGATGCCATGTAGGCATCACATCATTAAAAAATATTTTTTTTCGTTATTATAGTGAAAGCCGCAATTGGGAAACGCGACTTCATTTTTGTACTAAAGTCGCAGTTGGGAAACGCGACTTTATTTTTGCACTAAAGCCGCAGTTGGGAAACGCGGCTTCATTTTTGTACTAAAACCGCAGTTGGAAAATGCGGCTTCATTTTTGTACTAAAGCCGCAGTTGCCAAACGCGGCTTCATTTTTTAACTAAAGCCGCATGTAGACCCCCGGAGGCAGACAGTTTTTTTAGTTAATATTATTATTATTTATTTATTTTTTATTTTTATTTTTCCTACCTTTTTCTTCCTGAGCCGCTCGACATGATGGGGGCTGGTTTTTGAGGCAGAGAAGGGACTCAAGTGGGCGGTCTTTTTTTGGGCGGCAGATGGGACGGTGTACGGGGATGGCTTGCTGAGGAAGGTTGAAAACAGAAGAAAGGGTGAAAAAGAAGGGAAAGCCATTGAGAAGGAGGAGAGGGGACTTGCTGGTTCCGGGGGCGTGATCTTGGAGATTGAAGCTCGGAAAAAAAAAAAAAAAAAAAAAGGAAAGAGGCACTTGTTTGAAAGGAAGATCAAAAGGTAAGTGCAAGCCTTGCGACTCTGTTTTCTTTATTACCTTACCTTGCTCCTCACTGGTTTCTTGGTATTGTTTGGACTGAGTGTGGACTCAAGGCTATACTCTTGATTTACTTGTTTATATTTGAGAGGATTGTAGGCTGCTTGTTGTTGTTTCAGATCCCGCAACTCCTTTTGTTTTTGCTAAAAGATGATTTCACTTTGTTTTGCTTCCATTGCTAAGTGCTCGAAGATCATGTTTCATTCCTATCCGATCTGGTCTCCCCCACTCGATCAGCCCGCTCACTGATAATCCATGCAGTGGAGCTTCGACTGATTTCCTGTGTCTTTTTTTTGCTTTGTCATGTTCTCTCTCTAGAGACTTTCCTTTGCTATGGTTTTCCTTTGTTTTTCTGTTTTTTTTTGTTTATTATTCAAGTGCATGAGCCACAAAGAAGGTGGTCATGAACATTGTTGAGCTTGGGTAGTTCGCCTTCTGGATCGATTGTCGGGTCTAAATATATTCCGGAGGTAAACAGAGAAGAGAGGAGGCAGGTAGAGGCCTTGGCACAGCTGAGTGGGATGCTCTCCATTGATGCCGAGGAGTCGCTAAGTGTATTTTCATTGGAACTCCTCCTCTCTCACGCTCGCAGCCATTGCCCCCACGGCGGTCGAGGCAACCCGAGTCCGACTGGAGAAGCATGGAGAGCCGCTTGATGTAGGCACGGGAAGGCATGCGGCACGCGCGCGCACAAGACGCACCTTCGACCTCGCCTGCGTCGTACCCGACCCGGGCGGCGTCGCTGCCAGGAGGAAGCCCCTCGCGCGCCTGTAAAGGCAGCAGTAGCAGGCTCCACGCCGTCACCAGGCCGCTGCAGCTGGACACTTCCGACGCCGGAGGAAGGAGCGCGGCGCGAAAAGTCGACAGCCTGGGCCGACTTCGGGGACCTCCGGCGATCTCTCTCTCACCTCCATTTTTCTCCGTCACTGTCGCCGGAGATGAGGGAGAAGAGCATGTGATGAAGGGTTGGGCTTGCTCATTGCTATCTTTGGGCTTGAGCTTTGCTGACGGGCTTTGGAGGTTTGGGTTTAGGCTTTTGGGCTTGGATTTGAATTTGGAGCCCAGGCCCAAGCCCATGCTGAAGATGGGGCCTTTGTTTTGAGCCCATTTCTATTATTATTATTATTATTATTATTATTATTATTAATTATTATCATTGCTATTATTATTATTATTATTATCATTGTCATTATCATTATTATCAATTGCTACCATCATTGCTATTATTATTATTAGTATTATTATTATTATCAATTATTATCACTGTTATTACCATTATTATTATTATTATTATTATAATTATTGTTACTGTTATTATTATTATTATCATTATTAATTATTATTATCATTGTTATTATTATTATTGTTGTTATTATCATTATTATTTATTATTATTATTATAATCATCATCAACCCAAACTTTTAAAAAAATCTCATTATTGTTATTATTAAAAACTCAACTTTCAAAGTCCATTTATTATTATTATTATCACCATCAACTCAAACTCCCAAATACCTCATTATTATCATTATTATTAACCTTAATTTCAAAATCTATTTATTATCATTATTATAATCATCATCAACCCAAGCTCCCAAGAATCTTATTATTATCATTATTATTAATTCACATTTTCAACATCCATTTATTATTATTTATTATTATCATTAATCCCAATTTTCAAAATCTCATCATTATCAGTATCATTAACTCAAGTTTCAAAACCTATTTATTATTATTATTATTATCATCATTAATCCAAACTTCCAAAGATCTCATCATTATTATTATTACCTCAACTTTCAAAATCTATTTATTATTATCATTACTATCATTAATCCAAACTTTCAAAACCCTGTTATTATTACTACTAACTCAAATTTCCAAATCTATTTATTATTATCATTGCTATCATTAATCTAAACTTTCAAAACCCTATTATCATTATTATTACTAACCCAAAATTTCAAAACCTATTTATTATTATTATTATTATCATCATTAATTCGATTCTCAAAATCTCATTATTATTATTGTTATTAATTCACATTTTCAAAATATTATTATTATTGTTATTATCATTAATCCAGACTTTCGAAATCTTATTACTATTATTATTATTGATTCAAACTCTCAAGACCTTATTACTATCATTATTATAAATTCAACTTTCACAAGTCTATGGTCTCGCAGTTCAATTTCCCAAATTCCGTTTTCTCATTCTCTTTAACAAATTCCAATTTAATCACCGGAGCCCTAATCTTCAAAATTTAATCCCAAATACTCCAATTTTCAAATAAGCTCCAATAATCCAGTTTTCACTCGAATAGTTTTTTTTAATCACATTTCAGTTCCTAAATAATCTTCTGATCTTCTTGACTTTACGTAAGCAATAGTGATGCCTTCATAATTCCAAAACACGGGATTTGTGGGACTCGCTCATGAACAATAAATCGGGCTTTGTTGGGTGCCCTATGCTTGACCTCTTTGGACCGTCAATTATCGCGCTTACTGTACTTTGGTTTGAGCTTCGCTTTGCACTCCGATATGTATGAGCTATGTTTCGTATTCATTAATTGTGCACTAATCCCGTGTCTTTATAGCGCGTTGCTGTTTGCTGCCCAGGTACGCATTTGCTCATTCTGATCATTCGCTATACATATTCTGATTCTCATATATGCACGATTGATGTGAGTACCCATTGATTTTCTTATTTGATTGTCATGTCAGTTTCACTTTATTAGTAGAGGCCCGACTTTAGGGGCTTAGAGGGGTGCTACGGTCTTTACCGTACCTTCCCGATGAGTAACCTGACCCCCGAACCCGATCCGGTTTTCACAGACCACCTTTTTCAAAACAAGGAGTCACACTTAGGGTTTTTCTTTCTTATTTTGTTTACCCTTTAAAAATAAAACAAAAATAAGTGGCGACTCCAAGTCATTTTTCTTAATCAATATAAAATCAAATTTTCAAATAAAAATTGAGCTCGCTATGGAGTGGGAAACGCATGAGCCGAAATGCGGGGTCCACAAAATGGCGACTCCACTGGGGACTTTTTTAGAGGGTCAAGCTCGAACTTAGAGTGAAGCAAACGTGGCATTTGATTGGACGCTTAGTGGATGCTCATCTCTTGATTGTACATTGAGGATTTCTTGATGCGTGCTTAAATGTCGTATTCATTTGAGATTTTGACATGCTGGATTATTGATGATTAATCTTATTGCATTACTTAGCGTATCGATTCTGATTTTGGCATGATTGCTCTGATCACTTCACATGCATACACTCACCATTGTATATCACCCAGCTTGACATGTTGATTCTCTGACTTGTATACTATTTTGGTCGTCTTTGAGCATGATGTTTGTATCATTATTCGTCTTGATTGTCGTATTCTCGCTTATCTTGTGTGTACATGAGTGATATATCTTGCTCTGCCTGATTGTATGATGCATGACTGCCCTCCCTCTGCATGATTGCGTGTCGCTTGTCTATGTGGGTCTCACTTCTATCCCCTTACTTCCAAATCCCTTGGTCTCGGTCATTCCTTTCATCTCGGTTCTCACTATTGCAAGCGTGAGACCTTCTGTGTGCTTGCTCTCTGACCGAGCCAGAGATTAGGAGTAGGGCCTAGCGACGGGCTATATCGATGCACGGGAGCATTCTGGAGGAGAGCGACACTTTGATGTCGATTGGAGTCCGATCATTGAAGACCTATATAGCCCTGAGCTAGGTTTCGTGGATAGTCGTGCGACCAGTGTGTTTCCTCTTCAGTTATAGATTCTTAGGGTTTTCGGATGCACCCATACCATTCACTGTGCACTCTAGTCGACCATTGAGCGTTGAGAGTTTGAGAGGTTTCACCATAGGAAACCCCCCTGGGGATGTCGAGGTAGTGCATGTGTGGAGGTGATGACCACTTTACATGGAAGCACCCCGTCTCTTTTTGAGGCGTGCAGATGGTTGTGTACCGCCGGAGGGTATGATCGCTTCTGCTAGGGATTTTTTAAAGTCCGCCCATATCCATTTAGAGCCACCTTCACCTTGTAGGTTGAGCCGTAGATCTTCTGATTAGGACTCCCTCCTTACACGTGGGTGCATCTGTGGGCCTTCAGGGCCGGTTCAGTAGTAACAGGTTTAGTTACCTTTGCAGTAGTCTCTTATATATTTGCTCAGGATTGGATATCAGTTTGGTTGCTTCTGGGCTACCTTTCGACACATTTGATAGACATGATTTGCGAGATTTCCCTTACCTTGTATCTTATCTAGTATTTCCACTATTGTAGGAGTATCGATACGTTCAGTCTGGGTTTGACTTCTTGGATCAGAGTTGAGGGTAGATTGATCAGGGTATCAGATCAGTCAGACCAGAGATCGGATCAGAGAGATATGGATTCACAGATGGTCACCGTCGATCAGTTTGCTGAGGCCATGGCTTCGATTCAGGAGGCTATAGCTGGCCTTGGTCGGAGGATAGACGGGCAGCAGGCCCAGCAGGTCCCGCCCCTGGATGGTGCCCAGTATGACCATACAGTACCACCACCCCCTCCACCCAGTCAGTCAGCACCACAGGCCATGCCGTTCACCCTACATAGTCAGACCGAGGTTGCCCCGCCTCCCGTCACCGTGCCTACCCCGACCTCAGAGGACCCACATGCTCGCATGGATAGGCTTGAGCAGGGCTAGAGGCAGTTGAGGAGTTCAGACAGAGCCACTACTTGGGAGGGTTTTGATGGAGTGCCGGTAGCCAGCTTGCCGGCTAAGTTCAGGATGCCCGACATTGAGAGGTATACTGGCATTGGTTGTCCACGCCTCCATCTTCGATTATACAGCACCGTGATGAGGGCTCATGGACTGGACGAGCCTCAGATGATTACTCTTTTCCCACTATCTTTGAGTGGGGGCGGCCCAGCGTTGGTTTGCATCTCTGGAGGCTTCGAGGCGCCGCACATGGGACGATTTGGCCCAGGAGTTCCTACGACAGTTTTCGTTTAACACTGTCGTAGATGTATCGAGGAGGGAGCTCGAGGCTTTGAGACAGAGGGCGGAGGAGTCTGCTTTCTTCTTTCATTTCCACATTGGCGGCAGGAAGATAGCTGAGATTATCGATAGACCATCAGAGAGGGACCAGATTCAGATGGTTTTGAGGAGCCTGCAGCCGCGGATCGCCAGACATGTGGTAGGGGCCCCGTTCACAGATTTTGGGTCTCTGGTTATGGCTCTGTATGATGTCGAGGACGGCATCTCGAGAGGATTATGGACGGATTCTTCCCCTAGTGATATTAAGGGGAAGAAACCCTTCGTAGGATCGAGGCCAGCAGATGTGAGCGCTATCGGTTCTTCCAGTCAGAGGCCTCTCAGGCGCCATCAGCCGATCCCACAGTTTCCCGAGCCTCATTCGTCCTATGCATCTCATCAGTACAGGCCACGGGCACCTCGTCCAGCTTATGATCAGACATATACTCCGCAGACTTTGGCTTTGCCTTATTATGCCTCCCAGGGCATTGAGAGACCCCCGGTTTCCCACCCGGCTACAGGACAGCCATGCTATGCTGCTCAGTTCACTCCGAGACCCGCAGCGCCTTATCCCCGACCCAGAGCTC
The DNA here is from genome assembly GCA_037355405.1 of Vitis amurensis. Taxonomy (NCBI): domain Eukaryota; kingdom Viridiplantae; phylum Streptophyta; class Magnoliopsida; order Vitales; family Vitaceae; genus Vitis; species Vitis amurensis. The sequence goes on from CM074688.1 coordinate 10,604,804, forward strand.
AGCAGATTTCTGCTCCCTTTGCTTTGAGGACGCAGAGGCAGTTCTCACAGATAGGCATGTCGTTGAGCCAGGCTCTTCGGAAGCTTACAGAGGCCGGGTTATTGACTACTCTCACCCCTCGGCCGCCACCTCAGCCGATTCCACCTCAGTTCAGGATGGATCTACACTGTGCATACCATCAGGGGCCTGGACATGAGACCGATCGATGCACCGCTTTGAGGCATGCCGTTCAGGATTTGATCGACCAGGGTTTGGTACACTTGGGTCAGCCGAGTGTGACCACGAACCCGTTGCCTGCTCACACCACACATGCAGTCCCTCCACCAGCCGATGACATTCATTTCTTAGAGTTTGATGAGATCGATGACCACATCCACATGCTGAGTGATGATGATTCAGACCCAGAGCCCATCATGCCAGATGTGATTTATGAGATGAGTGGAGTGACTCTGGGTCCTCGGACACCTGCTCCATTCCGATTAGTTCCCGAGGCGGCGTCAGTGCAGGCTGCCACCGTTGAGCCATTGATCTTACCGCGCTATAGCGTTCGGACGCCATTCGTCTTAGTCCCAGATGTTGAGGAGTTTCAGGCTCCACACGGTGATGATCCTCAGACCCCGGACGTTCAGTACATCCTCCGGGGAGGGAGAGTATTGAGACAGCCACCTCCAGCCGCTGCTGCTAGACCCTTAGGGGGTACGTCATCCCAGGAGGAGGTCAGAGCAGAGGATGATGAGATTTTGAGGCAGTTGCAGAGCACTCAGGCTTGCATTTCTATCTGGAGCCTTTTAGCGTCCTCTAGTACTCATCGGGATGCACTGACTCGAGCTCTGAGCCAGATCAGAGTTGATACCACGACCACTCCCGAGGGACTCATTTATATGATGACGGCCGGCAGAGCCACTTGTATTGTCTTTTCCGATGATGACTTGCCACCAGAGGGTTCAGACCACACGCGTCCTCTCTATATATCTGTTGGCTTTTCAGGTCGTCGAGTTCCATCTGTCCTTCTGGACAATGGCTCGGCCCTGAACGTATGTCCTCTGGCCACCGCCATCGCTCTTGGATACGCTCCTTCTCATTTCAGTCCCTCCACTCAGACCGTCCGAGCTTATGACAGTACTCGGAGGGAGGTCATGGGTACATTGGAGATCGAGTTGCTGATCGGTCCGGCCACTTTTGTCACTGTCTTTCAGGTTTTGAGGATTCCTACATCCTTTAACCTGCTTTTAGGTCGACCGTGGATTCACCGAGCTGGAGCCATTCCTTCTTCACTTCATCAGAAAGTGAAGTTCATCCATGATGGTCAGGTCGTCGTGGTACAGTCTGTGGGGGACATGTTCATTGCTTTGCCGAGCACGTGCTTCGAGATTAGTCACACCGATGACGATCTTTTTCTGATGGGTTCACCTTCGATGAGGTGCGGTGTGGAGATAGAGGGTTTCTTAGGGATTTTGTGGCCCTGTCCTTTGACCAGCATGGGAGTACAGTGGTGCTCGATATTATGCGGAGCATGTCCTATCTACCCGGCATGGGGTTGGGTCGACGTCAGCATGGTCCGAGCGAGTTCATCACCATTCCTGATCATGACGTACCATTTGGGCTTGGGTTCATCCCCACCGAGGCTGACTATCGATACATGGCGCGTTTGCGCAAGGAGAGACTGAGGGCTCGGCTGACCCACACACCTTTCGACTATCCTCTTCGCCCATACACCAGGAGCTTATCTGATTACTTTGTGAGGGCATCGGAGTCGCATGCATCATCCGATGGGATCATCAGAGGACTTAGTACCACCCGGGAGGCCGAGCTTCAGCGCCTTGTCCAGCATTTACGATCGAGAGACGGAGCCCCTGGCCCTTCGACTTCTGCGTTGATCGCTCCTTCCTCTCCAGATCGCACTAGCCTTATGACGCTTTGCTTCCCCGACGAGACCGATGAGCATGGGACCTTTGCTGAGGTCGGGGGCATAGTGGACGGAGCTGCCCCACACGACGAGTACATCGACGAGATGCTTGCCCTGAGCCTGAGCCAGATTGAGGAGACTATTCAGCCTGAGCATGCTTCATCATTTGATCTCTTCGGGGTATTCGCCATCGAGCTTGTCGAGGAGAGCTTGACTGCCCCTGCTCTGGAGTCTGCTGAGGACCTTATAGCTTTTGATGATTTGATTGATAGCCATGTTGGCATTGTTGAGGGAGCGTCCGACTTTGTGGACCCACCTCTTTCATTTGACGTTCTGTCGGGGTTCATCTCCCGTTCTGACGTTGTTCTCGATGATCCATCTATGGATTTGAGCATGTTTGAGTATTTGTCTGCGTCTCGTGATATTGCTTTACTTGTACCATCTTCACCCACATCACAGATATTTGACATAGATGATGATATTGCACAACATGATTCAGATGATGACTCATCTCCCGATTCCGATTCAGACCCCGTTGATCAGAGAGTTTCACCTGCTGTAGGGGACACCGAGATTGTTGACTTTGGCACGGTAGATCAGCTTAGGGAGTTGAGGATCGGATCAGATTTGTCTGCAGATGAGAGAGTTAGCCTCATCCAGCTGCTCAGATCCTACTTGGATGTTTTCGCATGGTCCTATGAGGACATGCCAGGCCTTGATCCATCTATTGTCCAGCATCGTTTGCCACTTCTGCCCCATGCCAAACCAGTTAAGCGGAAGTTGAGACGATTGCACCCTCGTTGGAGCTTGCAGGTGAAAGAGGAGATCCAGAAGCAGCTCAGTGTAGGATTCTTATCAGTAGTCGAGTACCCGGAGTGGCTAGCCAATGTCGTCCCTGTTCCCAAGAAGGACGGCAAGGTGAGAGTCTGTGTTGATTTCCGAGATCTCAACAAGGCCAATCCTAAGGATGATTTTCCTCTTCCACACATCGACATGCTAGTTGACAGTACGGCAGGTCATTCGATGTTGTCCTTTATGGACGGATTTTCCGGGTACAGTCAGATCTTGATGGCTCCAGAGGACATGGAGAAGACGTCCTTCATTACCGAGTGGGTTACTTATTGCTATAGAGTCATGCCATTCGGATTGAAGAACGCAGGAGCCACATATCAGAGAGCAGCGACCACACTCTTCCATGACATGATGCATCGGGACGTCGAGGTTTACGTAGACGACATGATAGTGAAATCCCGAGACAGACCAGGTCACTTGGCAGCCCTGGAGAGGTTCTTTGAGAGGATCCGACAGTTCAGACTGAGACTGAATCCCAAGAAGTGCACTTTCGGAGTGACTTATGGGAAACTCTTGGGATATATGGTCAGTGACAGAGGCATAGAGGTAGATCCGGATAAGATCAGAGCTATCCTGGACATGCCTGCACCGAGGACACAGAGAGAGGGTCAGAGGCTTCCTGGGCAGACTTCAGTACATCAGCCGATTCATCGCCAGATTGACAGACATCTGCGAGCCCATATTTCGACTCTTGAGGAAGAGTCAACCTACTGTTTGGGATGACCAGTGCCAGCGTGCCTTCGAGAGGATCAGAGAGTACTTGTTGTCACCTCCCGTTTTGGCGCCTCCTACACCAGGTCGTCCTCTACTCTTATACTTGTCCGTATCAAACGTGGCCTTGGGTTGCATGTTAGCTCAGCTCAATGATTCGGGCAAGAATCGAGCCATTTACTATTTGAGTAAGAGGATGTTAGACTACGAGACGAGGTATGTCATGATTGAGCGATATTGTTTGGCATTGGTTTGGGCCACTCGCCGATTGAGACATTACATGACCGAGTATTCCGTGCACTTGATATCCCGTCTAGATCCTTTGAGATATTTGTTTGATAGACCCGCCCTAGTCGGTCGCCTCATGAGATGGTTGGTACTTCTGACTGAGTTTGACATCCATTATGTCACTCAGAAGTCCATCAGAGGGAGCATTGTAGCAGACCACCTAGCCTTATTACCAGTTTCTGACGCCAGAGCTATTGACGATGATTTTCCAGACGAGGATGTCGGCTGCGCGTGACTAGTCCAGCCGGGGTGGCGCATGTACTTTGATGGTGCGGCCAACCATTCTGGATATGGGATAGGCGTCTTGTTGATATCCCCTCACGGTGATCACATTCCCAGATCAGTTCGTTTGGCATTCTCGGATCAACATCCTGCCACGAACAACATTGTTGAGTATGAGGCTTGTATCTCGGGATTAGAGACGGCCCTCGAGCTCGGGATTAGACAGATGGAGGTGTTTGGTGACTCCAATCTGGTATTGAGACAGATTCAGGGCGAGTGGAAGACTAGAGATGTGAAGCTTAAGCCTTATCATGCATATTTGGAGCTACTGGTTGGGAGATTTGATGATTTGAGATATACCCATCTGCCTAGAGCGCAGAACCAGTTTGCTGATGCTTTAGCTACTTTGGCTTCCATGATCGACATTCCCGTTGACGCCACTGTTCGACCTTTGTTGATCGAGTCGAGATCCGCTCCTGCTTACTGTTGCCTGATCGATGATGCAGAGATAGACGATGGTCTACCCTGGTACCATGACATTTATCACTTCTTGAGACTTGGCGTGTATCCTGAGGCTGCCACGGCCAAGGATAGGAGAGCATTGAGACAGTTTGGCCACTCGATTCGTGATTTGTGGTGAGACACTGTACAGGCGATCACCTGGCGGGATGTTATTATTGTGTTTGGACCGCGCCTCTGCCGATCGAGTGATGAGAGAGGTTCATGCGGGAGTTTGCGGCCCACATATGGGAGGACATATGTTGGCTCGTAAGATCATGAGGACAGGATACTTCTGGTTGACCATGGAGACAGATTGCTGCCAGTTTGTTCAGAGGTGTCCCGAGTGTCAGATACACGGAGATCTCATTCACGTGCCGCCCTCCGAGTTGCACGCACTGACTTCACCATGGCCATTTTCCGTCTGGGGTATTGATATCATCGGGAAAATTTCACCGAAATCTTCCAGTGGTCACGAGTTCATCCTGGTCGCCATCGATTACTTCACCAAGTGGGTGGAGGCCGCCTCATATGCGAGATTGACATCAGCTAGAGTCGCTAGTTTCATCAGATCACACATTATCTGTCGCTATGGAGTCCCTCATGAGTTGATTTCAGATAGAGGAGTACATTTCAGAGCAGAGGTTGACACCTTAGTACAGTGGATACAAAGCATCCAGGCATCATAGATCGTCTGCGTACGGGCGCGAGGCAGAATGGGGCAAGATAGAGGCCGCGAATAAGAATATCAAGAGGATATTACGGAGGATGGTCGAGACTTCTCGGGATTGGTCAGAGAAGCTCCCATTTGCATTGTGGGCTTATCGGACTTCTTTTCGCACCTCTACAGGCGCCACACCCTACTCCTTGGTATATGGCATGGAGGCGGTGCTACCCGTTGAGATTGAGATGGGTTCATTGAGGGTAGCACTAGAGCAGCAGATTCCCGAGGCAGATTGGGCTCAGGCTCGATTTGACCAGCTCAATCTCCTAGATGAGAGGAGGTTGAGAGCAGCAGATCATGTTCGTGCATATCAGAGGAAGATGGCCCGCGCTTTCAGAAAGCGGGTCAGGCCCAGACCATTACGGATAGGTGACTTGGTTCTGAAAGTCATCAGGGGATTGATCAGAGATCCTAGAGGGAAGTTCAGACCCAACTGGAGCGGACCTTATTTCATCAGGGAGTTGACCCCAGAGGGCGCTGCATGGTTGATGGATTTAGATGGAAACCGATTCTCAGAGCCAACCAATGTGGATCAGCTAAAGAAGTACTACGTTTGAGACCATGGTCGCAGGATGGGTGGCCATCATTTCGGTTAGCCATTACCTTGTTATTTCTTTGTGATACATAGTCCGTTGCTAGCCCATTGAGCCTCACATGCGTATTATAGCCTTTCTTTCTTATCGCCTTGCTCACATTTTCACACCGGGATAGGGGCCCTTTAATGTATGCATGCATTGTTTGGTAGTTTCATGAGCCTTGGACCTAGGAGCATGTTTTTCTCATATCTTCTCCTATCACTTGCACCTCGTATTTTTCATCTCATCTTATTTGGTTGTGTTGTTCATCCCTTCTTCCTTATACTATTTACTATTTGTTTGTCTCATATTCCCTCCACCCTGAGTGGTGAGCCTCCTCGGTTCATCACATGGAGGATAGTCACATCATTTCCACCATCTATCTCACGGACATTGGTTTAGAGATCTTTAGTTTGAGAAGGTCATCTTGTCAGAGAGAGTTTGTTTGTTACCTTAGCACTTGGGGGTGTGTCCATTTGTTATTGATATCATCTTTGGGGTTCACTTGTTCACGTTCAGGGTACGCGTATTTGTATATATGTAAAAAAAAAAAAAAAAAAAAAAAAAAAAAAAAAAAAAAAAAAAAAAAAAAAAAAATCGTTATTATTATTATTAGCATATGTGTGTATGTGCATAGTGTTCTCGATCATTGAGTATGTATATTGATGTCTGGGGGTCATTTTTATCGAGTATGTTCGTTATTGGGAGTTCGTATGTGAGCTCTCTGAGATCCCATGATTATTTTGTCATATCTATTTTGTGAGAGAGATGAGTGACCTTCTCCTAGGGACTCTGAGTCATTGTTCTTTCCATCATTACATTCATTATTGATGTGACTTCACTTCATGTTTGATCTGAGTCGATCACCACCTTTCTTCGCATATTCGTTGTTTCGCTGTCGCTTTTATCGTTGCTTGTGATTCATCTCATTCTCTTCACATCTTATTCTCTCCTTACAGCGACCCATCTTGGGTTCGATGCTCACTTCGCATCATCATTACACATATCACTATCAGTTCCTTTTGCTTCACTTGTCTCCTTATCGACATCATACTCACGTTAGGCATCCTCAGGGTCCGTGGCTCATGAGATTCACTATACATGTTGCATTTCATATATGAGGGCATGGTTTTCTGATCATCGGGTATTTGGGCCTAGTTTCCTTTCATTTCTATTACCCTATCACCCTAGCCTACGTTACGTCCCGTGTCTTAAGACCACCACGAGGCCATGGGATCGGATGTCGTCTTTGACACCTTTACTTGGACAGTGTTTGAGATCTGGTTGACATTTAGATATCGTCATGCTTCATCTTCACGGGGGTCGCCTCTTTGATGTGTAGGACTGATTCGATTGTGTTCGGATTACCGGGATCGTGAGTTTGGCGATGTTTGACTTGGTGTCACTTGATTTTTTTGACCCATTGTACCTCACGGTGCCACACCAGGGGCATATCCCACTTCATTTGGAGGTTTATGGATCCTCATGCAGACTTACATGATCGTTATCACTTTCCGGATGCTCACTTGAGACATGGACATGATCTTTACCTTGCAGAGCCCCGAGACCCTTCCAGCTAGGTCCGCACTTCTCGACACTTGGATGCCATCATGCTTCTCCATCACGGGAAGTACATCTTGGATATGTGTGCATGATTCGGTTATGGATTCGGACGACCATTGTTACATGTTCGATGATAGACGATTTCATGTCGCTCGATTTTTGACCTATCGTACCTCTGGTGCCACACTGGGGCATATCCCATTTCATTTGGAGGTTTATGGATCCTCACCAGATCTGCACGATCATTATCACTTACTGGATACTTCACTGAGACGTGGACATGGTCGTTACCTTACGAAGCCCCTGAGATCCATCCAGCTAGTTCCGCACTTCTCGACACTTGGATGCCGCCATGCCTCTCTATCTGGGAGGTCATCTTAGATATATGTGCATGATTCAGTTATGGATTCGGATGACCAGTATTACATGTTCGACGATAGATGACTTCATGTCATGTTGTTCTTCGGACTGCTCGCGCTTTTTGATGCCATCTTGGGGGCATATTTTCCGTTTCAGATGAGATTTATGGGTCTTCACCTATGTTGCATGATCAATGATAGATGATTACATGTCGCTCGATTTCCGACCTGTCGTGCATCCGATGCCCATACTGGGGCATATTTCCATTTTGGGTGAGATTTACGGATCTTCGCGGAGGTCACATGCTCGATGATAGATGATTTCATGTCGGCGATTTCTGACTTGTCATACGTTCGATGCCATACTGGGGCGTATTACCGTTCTGGATGAGACTTACGGATCTTCATGGGGTTGCATGCTCATCTCCACTTACGAGATACACATGGACACGATGTTTCCTCCGTGGAGCCTCTCAGGAGTTACCCAGTTAGGCCTGCACTTCGCGACGCCTCGATGTCATCACGTTTTCCTTCTGGGAAACGCCCATTTCGATCTATGGGTCTGATTCAGTTGTACACGTGAATGATTTGGATCGCGCATTCGATGACGGGTGATCTAAGCTCATCTGGTTCTTCTGACCTATCACACATCTGATGTCATACTGGGGCATACCCCCATCCTTGAGTCCACCAGATATTTTACGTTTTTTTTCTCATCACTTGATCCACATCTGGATCTTTGCGAGTCGTCATACTGGGGCATCCCCCACTGTCATTTCGTTCGGGGCACCCCCCCTCTGTCATTTACGTTTGGGGCATCCCCCCACTGTCATTTACGTTTGGGGCATCCCCCCACTGTCATTTACGTTTGGGGCATCCCCCACTGTCATTTTCGTTTGGGGCATCCCCCCATTGTCATTTTCGTTTGGGGCATCCCCCCACTGTCATTTACGTTTGGGGCATCCCCCACTGTCATTTACGTTTGGGGCATCCCCCCACTGTCATTTACGTTTGGAGCATCCCCCCACTGTCATTTCGTTTAGGGCATCCCCCTATTTTCACCTTATTTAGGGCTTTCCCCTGCCGTCAGTTTGCTTAGGGCATTCCCCTTTTGTTTTAGATTTATCACCACCGTGGGTCTTCGCCTATGGGCCTTCTAGTTTAGCATTTAGAGTTAGCCTTTTGGTTTGACTTCTAGAGCTATTATTTATTTTCTAGTTTAGTGCTTAGAGTTAGTTTTTTTGGTTTGGCTTCTAAAGCCATTATTCTTCTAGTTTAGTGTTTAGAGTTAGCTTTTTGGTTTGGCTTTGAGAGCTATTAGTTTTCTCAGTTTAGCATTTAGAGTTAGCTTTTTGGTTTGGCTTCTAGAGCCATTATTCTTCTAGTTTAGTGTTTAGAGTTAGCTTTTTGATTTGGCTTCTAGAGCTATTATTTTCTTAGTATCAGTGTTCAGAGCCATCCTCGTCGCTTTTTAGCTTCGGCGTTTAGAGCCATCACTTCTCGGTATCGGCGTTCAGAGCCCATCTTGGGGATATTTTCCGTTTCGGATGAGATTTACGGACTTTCATGGAGGTCACGTGTGCGGCGATGGATGATTTCATGACATTTGTTCTTCGAACCTATTGCGCACTTTGATGTCATCTTTGGGCATATTCCGTTTCGGAGGATCTTTATGGATCTTCGCAGAGGTCACATGTTCGAGGATAGATGATTCCATGCTATCTGATCTCCGACCTATCATACATTTTGATGCCATACAGGGGCATATTTCGGTTCGGATGAGATTTACAGATTGTGAGGGAGTCGCGTGCTTATCCTTATTTGGCGAGATGTATGCAGAGATGATGATATATTCGCTATCCTCACGATGTTTCTTTAGTGGAGCCTATCGAGAGCCATCTAGCCAGGCATGGATGACTTGAGCTCATCTGATTTTTCTCGGTGCCACACTGGGGCATATTCCCCATCTTGATCGAGATTAGTAGATTCCCCACTGATTTGCATGACCACCCTCAGTTATGAGATAGATGTCAGGTTGATGATTCGATTCCATTTTATCCACGATACTCGAGGAGCCTCTTTTGAGTCTTTCGGCCCAGATCTTACTCTCCGATCTGGTCGCGGTTCTTGGACGAGTTATGTCGAGTGCCTGGATCCCCATGTCACCATCTCAGTGGGGTACATATCAGATCTTTTACGCATCCCCATGGTGTTATTCTCGGGTTATCAGGATGGATAGGGTACATCTGATGCCATACTAGGGCATATTTTTCTCCATTGGCCATGGAGGCGATCGTTTTCTCACGGACTCGTTATAGCTTTCGTCACTTCAGTAGAGATATTGCGTTCGCCTCATTGACCATTTTTCTTGAGCTCTTCATCGAGATGAGCTCTCAGCGGAGCGTCGTTCGAGACTCGTAGAGTCCCTTTCAGCCATTTCCTAGCGGTTTGAGGTTTGCAGCAGCATGCCACACTGGGGCATATTTCCCCCTCATTGTTTCCTTACGGTCTGGCGTTCAGGGCCGCCGTTCATTCACGGTTCACGACATTCAGAGTTATCATGTCGCACTTTCAGTTCGGCATTCAGAGCCACTTCTCTAGTTCTTGTCGCTCATCATCTATTTTCAGTTTTGGCGTTCAGAGCCATCATCATCTATTTTCAGTTTGGCGTTCAGAGCCACCATCACTATTTTCAGTTTGGCGTTCAGAGCCATCATCACTTTTCAGTTCTGGCGTTCAGAGCCATCATCGTTCTCAGTTTTGGCGTTCAGAGCCATCACTATTTTCAGTTTGGCGTTCAGAGCCATCATCACTTTTCAGTTTTGGCGTTCAGAGCCATCACTATTTTCAGTTTGGCGTTCAGAGCCATCGTCACTTTTCAGTTTTGGCGTTCAGAGCCATCATCTATTTTCAGTTTGGCGTTCAGAGCCATCATCACTTTTCAGTTTGGCGTTCAGAGCCATCACTATTTTCAGTTTGGCGTTCAGAGCCATCATCGTTCTCAGTTTTGGCGTTCAGAGCCATCACTATTTTCAGTTTGGCGTTCAGAGCCATCATCACTTTTCAGTTTTGGCGTTCAGAGCCATCGTCACTTTTCAGTTTTGGCGTTCAGAGCCATCATCTATTTTCAGTTTGGCGTTCAGAGCCATCATCACTTTTCAGTTTGGCGTTCAGAGCCATCACTATTTTCGGTTTGGCGTTGAGCCATCATCGTTCTCGATTTTGGCGTTGAGCCATCACTATTTTCAGTTTGGCGTTGAGCCATCATCACTTTTCGAGTTTGGCGTTGAGCCATCACTATTTTCGATTTGGCGTTGAGCCATCATCGTTCTCGATTTTGGCGTTGAGCCATCACTATTTTCAGTTTGGCGTTGAGTCATCATCACTTTTCGATTTTGGCGTTGAGCCATCACTATTTTCGATTTGGCGTTGAGCCATCGTCACTTTTCGATTTTGGCGTTCGAGCCATCATCTATTTTCGAGTTTGGCGTTGAGCCATCATCACTTTTCGGTTTGGCGTTGAGCCATCACTATTTTCGGTTTGGCGTTAGAGCCATCATCGTTCTCGATTTTGGCGTTGAGCCATCACTATTTTCGATTTGGCGTTGAGCCATCATCACTTTTCCGGTTTTGGCGTTGAGCCATCGTCACTTTTCGGTTTTGGCGTTGAGCCATCATCTATTTTCAGTTTGGCGTTCAGAGCCATCATCACTTTTCAGTTTGGCGTTAGAGCCATCACTATTTTCGGTTTGGCGTTGAGCCATCATCGTTCTCGATTTTGGCGTTGAGCCATCACTATTTTCAGTTTGGCGTTGAGCCATCATCACTTTTCAGTTTTGGCGTTCAGAGCCATCACTATTTTCAGTTTGGCGTTCAGAGCCATCATCACTTTTCAGTTTTGGCGTTCAAAGCCATCACTATTTTCAGTTTGGCGTTCAGAGCCATCGTCACTTTTCAGTTTTGGCGTTCAGAGCCATCATCTATTTTCAATTTGGCGT